>PVKC010026141.1:0-16220 GCA_004027635.1 Crocidura indochinensis | reverse complement strand
GGGCACCGGGATTCGAACTGATGACCTTTTGCATGAAAGGCAAATGCCTTACCTCCATGCTATCTCCCGGGCCCCAAAAAAAAGATTTCTTACTGGGAAATCTTAAAGCTGGAAAGACAGTTGTATTTTTGAGAGCTGCAAATGGTGATGTGTGTGTCATACAAAAAGGAGGCTTCCTGCTTCCTTCTCGCCCACTTCTAACAAATGCCAACAGTAGTCCTGGTCCACAGACAGGCCTTAGGATCCTCCAATACAAGGAACTAAGCCAGGGTGCAGCGTTACTATATGGAGGGTGATTCAGCACCTGCCCTGTCATGCCTGGTGCCCAGGCTGAATGGATTTTTGGAGTACACCTGTTGTTGAAACCCTGCCAAGTACTGATGGCCACTAACCCCCAAATCACTTTCCCCCGCTGTTGATGTTTGGAATGTCAGACAGGACTGAGCAGCAGCCGGTGTGTATTTCAAACATAGCAGATGGATTTTTATATGAGCTCCTATTTCATGTTCAGGCAGAGCGACCGCCACACTAAAATCGCAGCCTCAGTGCTGCCGAGTTTGCTTCTGTGAGATTAATTCTGTGAAATTAATTGGGACAAGATTGAAAAGGAAATTAAAATGCAGCTGAGTGAACAGGCCTTTCAAACACCTTTTTTTCCCCTCCCTGCTCTATTCAAAGTTGAATTCTGCGGTGGTCGCAGGCATCAGGGGAAGTAATTGATGACAGGCAGGCTCTCAGGAGCCATCGGTTACGTATGAGGAGACCTGCACAAGTGCCACAATCTGGAGCCAGTGAAGGGCGCGGAACACCCTGCTGTGGTTTGTGCAGTGTCCCTGCACCAGGCGCTAGTGAGGCTCAGACCCAGGACCCGGGCAAGCTGATCAGAAATAATCTGGCCCCAAAGCCAGATTATTTGGCTTAACACAGAATTAATATAGAAATATCCCCTGAATGCACAGATCTGCGTCTTGTTATAAAAAAAATGTGGGGCCGGAGAGATGGCATGGAGGTAAGGCGTTTGCCTTGCATGCAGAAGGTAGGTGGTTCAAATCCCGGCATCCCATATGGTCCTCTGAGCCTGCCAGGAGTGATTTCTGAGCAGAGAGCCAGGAGTAACCCCTGAGCGTTGCCGGGTGTGACCCAAAAAAACCAAAAACCAAAAAAAAAAAAGTTCTCTTGTGGTTAAGGGGTTAAGGTGCTTGCCTTGTAAGCAGTTGAAAACAGCTCATCTTAGTTTGATCCTGGGAACCACATATGATCCTCAGTGCCACCAGGAGTGATCCTAGAGATCAGATCCAGGAGTAGCCCCCAAGATAAACAAGCAAAATACCAAAATGGAAAAAAAAAAACTTCAATTGAATATTATTCAAGATCTGGGTTGGAATTCAGTTAATTAAGTGGACAAGAAACGTCAGAGGGAGAGGGCATGTGATAAGGTGAATAAGGTGGCAAGGCCATTGGCTGCTTTTGGAGCTTGGATGTCCAGTTCAGGCCTCTCCTCACACTGGAAATTTGAATAATTAATCAGCATTGTCCAGGATATGGTCCTCCAGACAAAAAAGACAGGGCACCTCTCACTGAAGGTTCCTTCCCAGGAGAGTTTCATGTTTTCAAGTGTTTTTGAGCATTTTTGTGAATAGTTCCTAGCAAAATGGGCCACCTTCTTGAACACCTATTATATACTGAAACATTAATATTGTTTCTTATTTTTTTTTGTCACACCTGGCGGTGCTCAGGGATTACTCCTGGCTCTGCACTCAGCAATCGCTCCTGGCAGACTCCAGGGACCATATGGGATGCCGGGATTCGAAACACTGTCTGTCTTGGATTGGCTGCTTGCAAGGCAAATGTCCTACAGCTGTACTATCTTTCCGGGCGCAATATTAATATTATTAATAAAATTTAAGTATAAAAATGGAGGAATACTTATAGTTGCCAGTTACTAGGTGCCAGGCGTTACTTCACACAAATTCTTTTTTTTTTTTTTTTTGGTTTTTTTTTTGGCCACACCCTGCGGTGCTCAGGGTTACTCCTGGCTCTCTGCTCAGAAATCGCTCCTGGCAGGGCACGGGGGGACCATATGGGATACCAGGATTCAAACCAACCACCTTTGGTCCTGGATTGACTGCTTGTAAGGCAAACACTGCTGTGCTATCTCTCCGGGCCCTCTTCACACAAATTCTAATGTAAGCATCACCAAGCTCACTAACTAGAAATGATCCCAATGTTTACAGATGAGGAAATTGAGAATTAGTGAAATGTAGTGACTTTACTCTTGGCTCACATAAATAGCATCTTTCTGACCCCCTTTCCTAGTGTGACAGGCATTTGTTATCTGAGGGGCACATTGAGAAGAGGAAGAAAAGAAAAGAAAAAAAAAGAAAGATCTCTTTTCTGAGATCTTTACCTGCTCTAAGACCCTAGGATTTGACTGACTTTATTGATGCCAGAATTTTTTTTTTTAAATTGTTTTCTGGGTCACACCCGGCTGTGCTCAGGGGTTACTCCTGGCTCTGCACTCAGAAGTAGCTCCTCCCACTGGTGCCAGGATTCAAAGATTCAAGGTTGGATTACATTTGAGCCACTGCTAAGACATAGAGTAGTGAAAGCCCAGAATTAGCTGTTATTCAGTTCCTTCCACTGTTCTATCCAGGAACCATTTCTATTCTCTTCCTGAGCACCAACCCCACCTTTCCCTCAGAATAATTTTTTAATCAGAGAGAGAGAGAGAGAGAGAGACAGAGAGAGAGACAGAGAGAGACAGAGAGACAGAGAGAGAGACAGAGACACACACACACACACACACACACACACACACACATATATATATATATATATATATATATATATATATATAGAAAGAGAGAGAGAGAGAGAGGCACAAACCAACATGCACATAATTATAGGGTCCAAAATGAATAGTCAGATGTTTTCCATTTAATTTCAATAATTAAAGCTAAAACATTTTTGAGTGGATTTGTGTGTGTGTGTGTGTGTGTGTGTGTGTGTGTGTGTGTGTGTGTGTGTGTATTTTTTAAAGCAGTTTTGCATTGCCAGCCTACCAGGTTTAGAGTAACAATATCTGAAGTAGAAGGCATCTAGATTGCCCAGTACTCCCTCATTTCATAGGTATGGAAATGGGACCAGATAAGCTGAGCTGCAAACAGATGTACTTGTCTTGCATTTCTCAAGAAGACTGTCGTCCAGGTTCCTAAACAGCAGATCTTTCCTCACCAGACGAAAGTTCTACTGGCCAGGAAAAACAAGAAAGTGGAAATTTTGAAGATACCATTTTCCTGAATAACCTCAATTGGGTTAGTTCTCAGTTGTGAGGGGCATAGTGCAGGCTTACTTGACTTGGGCCAAATAGAATGAATTTAGGATCTACAGGAAAGAAAATTTAGAGCGTCAGAAATGAACCTTATGTCTGAATCTAAAATGGATAAAAATGGAAGGAGCCTTTCCTTTTCGATCTGTGTAAATTGGTTCATTTGTGCTTCTAAGAGGTAAGAGAATGGACTGGCAGCTTTTAAAAGTTTTATTCCAGTTTAAGGACTCTTATTGAGTTAGGTAATATAATAAAGATAAACCCAAGCCAAATGCTCCCCATGACAACGGTCACTGGAATGAAGCTTTATGAGGGAAACTTCAGCTGTGAGCTGTAAGCAGTTCATTTCCTCCATGACAACAAAGTGGAGAAGGGCAGTGGCATTGGGGTGTGTGTGTGTGAAGAAATGTGCTCCTACATGGGAAAGGGTGAAAAGAGACTTGGAATTTTCCAGAAGACGAAGCAAAAGAGTTGATAGAATTAGGGTAGCCAGGTATTCTCATGGGATACTCTGCCAGCTTTTAGTCATGGAGGAGGGGTTGGTTTAAAACACCAGGTAGCTCTTCATGTTCTTTGGTATCTCTTAAAACTCCAACCACCATAGAAACGGCAAACAGTTCTTTACTGCAGGCAAGTCACCGCATAGCCCCTTCTAAATGGAGGAAAGGGACCCCCAGTGAGAAGCCATTAACAAAGGCAAAAGACATGCAAAACAAACAAAATAATCATGACTGAGAGAAGGCCAGCAGACAGTCTGGCTCTGTGGTCCCCCCTCCTGCTACAGGCACCTCAGACAATGTAAACAGTTAATTTGTTCACCTGCAGGCTCTAGGCAAACAGAGGCCTGGTCACACCTGAGTGGATAACTCGATTACCCCTGTAATGCCAGTGTGGTAATGTACACAAATTCTATTACACGGCAAACCTTGCTTTCGGGCATTTGAAATACCAATCAGGCCAATGTCCACTCCCTTCTTTGCTTCCAATTTATTCTTGGTGTATTGGAGCTGCACTGGAATGGCACTGGGGTGGTGCTGTTAGAACTCTGGAAGAAATCACTAAAAGGTTGTGATCTCAGTGAACAGGACCTGCCGGCCTCGGCCTTTCACTCTCTTAAAAAGAGTTGGGTCTAAATTTGATCCTTATTCAGAGACCAAGTGGTTGGAGCAAAAAGCTACTTTGATTCAGTCCAGAGCTGTTCCCCCAACTTTTTTAATTTTTTGTTTTGGGGCTACATCTGGTGGTACTCAGGGTTTACCTCCGATTGCTCTCAGATATCACTCCTGGCCTGGTGGCTCATATGGGGTGCAGGGTTGAACCTGGGTCAGCTGCATGCAAAGCAAGCTCCTTACGTGCTGTACTACTGCTTTGACCCCACCCTGATCTGTTTTCTAAGGCACTTATGGTGCATGTCAAATCAAGACAGACTCTTTTTTTTTGTTTTTGTTTTTTTTTTGTTTTTGTTTTTGGGCCACACTCAGGTGTTACTCCTGGCTATTCACTCAGAAGTTGCTCCTGGCAGGCCCGGGGGACCATATGGGGAACCGGGGGATCGAACCGTGGTCTGTCCTAGGTTAGTGCAGGCAAGGCAGGCACCTTACCTCCAGCGACACTGCCCGGCCCCCCTCAAGACAGACTCTTTGCCAATATTCACAGAATAAAAATAAGTGGCAAGTGATGGGTTAGTAATAATAGTTTCCAATTTTTTTTTCTTTTTTCTTTTTTTCAAAATTTTCTTTAAGAATCTACAACTTAATTAAAGAAAAAATATGTCTACTTAAAATGAGTTTGTAAATATTGACTGATTTCATAGAGATAAAACTTTTATTTTTTATTTTATTTGGTTTTATAGGCCACACCCGGCAGTGGTCAGGGCTTACTCCTGGCTGTCTGCTCAGAAATAGCTCCTGGCAAGCACGGGGGACCATATAAGACACCGGGATTCGAACCAACCACCTTTGGTCCTGGATCGGCTGCTTGCAAGGCAAACGCCGCTGTGCTATCTCTCCGGGCCCTAAAACTTTTATTTTTTGAGGGGCCACATTCAGCAGTACTTGGGAGTCACTCAAATACTGGTGAATACTTTTGGGGGCCCAGGTGATACTGATGATGAAATTCAGGGCTCCCATATGCGAAGTAATGTGCTTCAATTCATTAAGCCATCTCTCCATCCTGAGAGAATATATTTTAATCAGTTTTTTCAGGGATAGAACCTATATCCTTAGCCTACCTATATAGACTATATAGACTATGTGTAGTATTTCCTTTTGGGGGGAATGGAGGGTGTTACACCTAGAAGTGCTCAGGGATCATTCCTGGCAGGGTTCAAAGAACCATTTGTGGTGCCAGGCATTGAATCTGGGCCAGGTGTGTGCAAGGCAAGATGCTTACCCTCTAGTCTATACTATCTCTCTGGCCCTCAGGGTTAACTTTGTGTTTGAAGAGGAGAGTCAAGTTATCTGGTTCTGAGATTAGATTTACTATCTTAGCCTTATCAGTGCTTGCTCAAACCCACTGAGCTCAATGGTTCTGACTACTCCCCCATACACAATTATATTACAGTCTTGCTTATCTATAAATGAAATAAGAAGGTGGCTGACCTAGCCAGATTGTCTTCAGGAATTCTATGATAATAAATTATGTACACACAACTGACCTTTTAAGTAGCATACATCCCCTAAAAGATCAAATTTTGATTGGCATAGTTTTAGTAATATGTCTTCTTTCTTTTGTTTTGGGCTGTAGTGCATGGAAGCTCTAGTCTAGGGAATATTTCCAGGATGTTTGGCCAAACTGTGTAAGCTTCAGTCTTTAGTGCTAGGACCTGGTGATGCATCGGTACTTTATTGTAAGGTTATATTTGAAAAAAATTGGTTCTTGGAACCTGAGTTTTCAATTGAAATTTTACCTCACAAAAATAAATTAATGGGGATTGATTGGAGGTGTGAGGGAATCAGGTAAAAGATATAAGAGATGCATATGAAGTGGAATCATTCTGGATATTGCTACTACATCATCAAGAATAAAAAAAAAACAAACCAATCAACTTTGACCCAAACCCTGGACTCTGTGCCCTTACCTTGCTCAGAATACGGATGAGATCACCCCGCTGGAAGGACAGTTCGTCTGGCTGGTCACCATGGCAATCCCACAGGCCCTGGTAGTAATCAGCATAGTCCACTGATCAAAGAGAAGAGAAATCAAAGTTAAAAGGACTCTGTCTTTTGCCATGGGGCCCACCTTTTTTTTTTTTTTTTTAAGCTGCAAGTCGAAATCAGGGCTCTGAAATTGCTTTGAGGAAACCCAAAGATTCAGGGGGCTGGGATGAGAAACAGCCAAACACTCTGCATGAGCAAGGGACTGTGGGAAGAGGAGATCATTAACTAACATTAAATATTTACAGATCACCCTGCGTCTGATGCTATTCAATAATATGATAAATATATTCATTTATTAATAAAAGAAGATCAGGCAGGTAATTTTTCACTTGGTTTGTAAGTAAGCAAGCAGCACCAAGAGATTTCTTGCCAGACTTGCTTGATCAGGGGAGTCTATGCTATTCCGTGTTTCTTTTTCTGATGCGTTTGAAGGAATGGGCTAAGGCTGACTTCTGCCTGTTGACAGGAGAGGGTGAGTCAGCCAGCATCACAGTCAGACACAACTGGCCTTTTCTGTTACCCAGGAGCTTCATCCTGGGCATTTCCCACCCAGGTATATTATATGTGAGGTAAGCACCAATAAATAAGGAAATGAATAGCCCGATCTTGAAGTGGAACCAAAGGGGTGTCTCATCCATTACAAATTCTGGGTGGGCTGGCCCTTTTCCAGCATCTCATTTGTAGACCCTGAACATGTCTGCCAAGATTTATCTAAGACCCCAGGGGAATAGAAACCAAAGTGATCTGCATTAAAAATGAAAGCAACTGAAGACGACAAACCAAGCTTTAGAAGCACTGGAGAGATTTACTAGGCTTCTCAGCAAGGCTAGATGGCAGTGATGCCACAGGACAGCCATCGATTGTTAACAATGAAGAATTTGTATCGATCTTCTTCTACCCGGAAAGGTTAAACACTAGAGTACAAAGTGGGAGAGGATCTGGGGATTTGAATGACAAGAGGGCTAATGCCCACCAGAGCAGGGAGGATTGCCGCATTCTCCCTGCAGCAATCCTCCCAGTTCCTAGGACATGAAGTATGGGAGCTGAACTATCAAAGATGAAATTCTGATTGATAGGAGTCAAGAATCCTGAGTTTTAGCAAAATTCACATGATTTGAGGAGTCCCTATTCTACAGGTTTCTATCTTTCATCTGTCTGACTCTGTCCTGAGGAGTGATTGTACTCATCATTGAGGATGACAATAGATGGGGCTGGGACAGTGCTATATATGATCTTTTTCTACACGTTCTTCATTTATGAATAAGTAAACTAATTTGCAAACAATTAAAATAATTTATGAACGATTCAATCTGTTCACAGTGGAACAGCATCTCTACATGTCTCTGGACAAAAACTTCAATATGAATATATATATATATATACATATATAACAACAGAACAGAGCTTAAAATACAGACATTGCAGCACAAGTGGAAAATATGAATCTTATAGAACAGGGCATATTTTCTTTACACAGAAAAGAGTTTGCACATGCAGCAGACAACAGAGGGCAGCAAACAAGACAATTACACTGGAAACATTCTGCCTCTGTTGGAGTTCGGATGTTTGGAAGAAAAATAATGGGAGAAAAATGCTAGTTTTTAAAAAGACAAGGTTTTATTTGAAAATCAGTGCACAAATTAATACAGATATGTCAGCCCCTGGAAAGTCAAAACAGTTTTCCTAGAGGACATTGCAATGTATATTTTTGTTTGCTGTGGGAACACTGTCAGCTGGCCTCAAGGGACAGTGTGGCACAGGTATCCATCCAAACCCTGACTTTGCATAGATGGGCAAGTGCCTTACCACTTGAGCCATATTCTAAGTCCCCACTGTAATTTTGTTGTATGGCGTTGATTAATCACTCCAAAATTGGACAAAATTAGGACTAAAAAGTATTGACGTCAACCTTTTTCTTTATGTGTGTACTAGTTGAATCATGACAACATTAATTAATATTTCTGTGGTTCCAGGAGTGCTTTTCCACACCTCTTCCAGGGTAAGTTATAGCATCACCAAAGTCTGACATGTCTCTCCCTGCTATCTATTGGAACCCAGTGCCCTTAGTGACTCTGATGTCATTCTCTCTGCTAAACCCAGTTCTGAGTTCTGAATCCCAGGATTAGTTTATGATGAGTTTGGTCTGTTTCCCAGTTTCTTTATATTTCACATAAGAGTGAGATCATATGTCATTTTTCTTCTACCTTCCCACTTATTTCACTTATCTTCCAATGTCAAACCTGCAAATGGCAGGATTTATCTTTTCTTTTAGCTGAGTAGAAGTCTATTATAAATATATATATATATGAGTAGATAAAGATATATATAAATATACATACCATATCTTCTTTATCTACTCATTGATCATAATAGCAATATTCCTCAATGATTTATATATGGTAGAGAAAATAATTTCATTAAATATATATTTTTCTTTTCTTGGGGTCACTCCAAAGTGGTGCTCGGGAGGTCCAGGAGAACTGTTTGGCAATTCCTGCCTGATGAGGTATAGTTTCAGTGCAAAGATCCAAAGCTGTGATGCCTTTTGGCTCTGCACTGTTGGAGATACCAAAGCTGCACCTGGAGGTGCCTGGTGGACCATATGGTTCCAGGAACCAAACCCAGGTTAGGTTCGCTAGGTTTGCATCCTAACTGCTGTAGTATCTCCAGCTCCCTAATATATGTATATATATTAAAAATATGAATACATGCTTAGGAATGTAAGAAGACTAGCAAAACTAACTTGGAATTTTCTTAACTAGCAGAAGGACACTGGGGAGAATTATTTTCCATGTACTGAAAAAATTTAGTTCCTAAGATGGATGAGGATATTTTGGGATATATATATATAAAGGTAGTAGGACATTGGATATAGAAGACTTATAAGACACCCGGATAAAAGACTCACCTCTAAAAGTACATCAGGGATAGGGTTATATATAGATTACTTTTTATATCTTTATTTAAGCACAATGATTACAAACATGAATGCAGTTGGGTTTTATTCATAGTGGAAGAGTGAATTCCTCTTATGTATGAGATTCCAGGATCAATCCTTGGTGCCAAATATATATGTATATATATATTTATATAGATAGACATAAACACAATAGTTCATAGGGAAAACAAGAAGTCAGGAGGAAATCAAAAGCTTTTCAAGAGCAAATAAAGCTCAGAGCCAAAGAGTTAGTTTAATGGACTGGAGAGACTGTCTTTGGCACTGGGCACTCACGTGGACCACACATGGCCCAGGTTTAGGGCTACCAGCCAGCAGAGAAGGCAAGATGCAACATGCAGTCACAGAGGTACTTAGGACTGTTGCTATACCTAAACAAAAGTGGGGAGGGTTGTGTAGAACAGGGGTTCAAGTCTGATGGGTCCAGAGAGGCTTCCTTGGGAGTTTTAGATTGTAATAAAAATTGGAACGACTGTGGTGTGATTTAAAAACCTAGAAGAGGAGAAGGGTAAACATGCCTCAGAAAGAACTTGAAATTCTGGAAGCCAGTCTCCCTAAACTTGCCCAGCCCATTTTATAACCACGAAGAGACTAACATTTTGGGAGCCTGAGTGAGGACTGCCTTTGAGGAGTGGTTTGAGGTTCTTTAGCTTTCCATTTCTCTGGCAGCAGCCTGAGATCAGAAATGGTGCAGCATTCTGACCATTTAATTAATTCAAAACATCCTCATTCTCATTTTGAGGACATTATTCCATCTAATTATTTTTTTTCCAGTCTGTCCATTTGGAATGAAAAACAAAAGAATAAAGCTTAATGCCAGCATTTCTCAATGTCTCTCCAAAAAAAAAAAAAAGTAAGTCTGCACTAAATAAAACCCGGTAATTCAAAAGCAAAGCACTAATATATTCAGCATAAAACAGACAGAGGACCTAGAGCAATAATGACACCACTAATAACTAAAACAGTTATAACAATTAACAACAATTACAATGATAGAGAAGCTGATGGGGATGATCACTGCATTTAAATTGCTAGTAGAGCTGAGAAAGACTTTTTCTAGAGAGGGAGAGAGAAAAAAAAAGACAATATCTTTTTTTTTTTATCTCATGTTAGGGAAGCTAAGCTTTATGCAAACAAAATGTCATAGGAAGAACAAGAACAGGAACAGATCGAATTAAAAATAGTTTTCTCTCTTTTCTAGATATTTATTGCCAAGCATTTGCCATTCCACACTACACTCTTGATAACCAGTGGTCGTCATTTCTCCTGTAACCGAGGTCAAAAAGCTGCTACTGTAAGTAGAGTTAATACTGAAAATGAACCCCTGTGATGTGGAAAGTGCTAAGGTAAAAGGGATACCTTTCTGTCTTCCCCTGCTGAAGGGACAACAGAACCTGGCTGTCTTCCT
The DNA here is from genome assembly GCA_004027635.1 of Crocidura indochinensis. Lineage (NCBI taxonomy): Eukaryota > Metazoa > Chordata > Mammalia > Eulipotyphla > Soricidae > Crocidura > Crocidura indochinensis. Next base: position 5,370 of record PVKC010026141.1, on the reverse strand, counting down.
TCCAGAGTTCATCCATCACTTTGAGCTTTTGTTAGGAGGTTGCAGAATTCAAGAGAAAGAGACTGAAGGCAGGTCAACTTGTTGTAACTGAAGTTATGGAAAAGAGATGAAATGAAAAAGGAGATAAAGCTAAGTCTTACTAGAATATAGGCTGGTGAGAAATAATAAAGGACAAAGCAGTGGCCTGTTTTTAAGAAATGGCCAGAGGGACCCGGGAGATAGCATGGAGGTAAAGCGTGCCTTTCATGCAAAAGGTCATCGGTTCGAATCCCAGTGCCCCATATGGTCCCCCGTGTCTGCCAGGAGCAATTTCTGAGCATGGAGCCAGGAGTAATCCCTGAGCACTGCCGGGTGTGGCCCCCCCCCCAAAAAAAAAAAAAAAAAAAAAGAAATGGCCAGTAAAGGAGACCATGCTCAGTCCATGAAAGCAGACTCAGGCTGATACCATTCAACTAATTCAGAAGGAAATGCATGAAAAAAAAAAATGCTAAGCTCCACTGATCCCAGAACAAAAAGAGCAAGTGTATAATACTGACTGTTTACATAGCTCTTTAGTCTTGAGTTTTCAATTAAGTTGGTTCATATGTTATAAGTATCATCTTCAAGTGGGGAGCACTCACAGATCCTGATTATCATCTTAAGTTCTTTTTGGTTTTTGCGCTTTGCCTGGCAGTACTCAGGGGTTACTTCTGGCTCTGCACCCAGAAATCACTGCTTGTGGGCTCGAGGGGAATATATGGGATGCTGGAGATCAAACCTGGGTTGGCCTTGTGTAAGTCATGTGCTCTACCAGCTGTACTATTTCTCTTTCTTTCTCTCTTTCTCTCCCTTCCTTCCTTCCTTCCTTCCTTCCTTCCTTCCTTCCTTCCTTCCTTCCTTCCTTCCTTCCTTCCTTCCTTCCTTCCTTCCTTCCTTCCTTCCTCTTTCTTTTGGTGTTTGAGCCACACCAGGCATCGCTCAGGGATTACTCCTGGTTCTGTACTCAGAAATCATTCCTGGCAGGTTCAGGGGACCATATGGAATGTGAGGGATCAAACCTGGATCTGTCCTGGGTCATCTGCATGCAAGGCAAATGCTCTACCTCTGTGTGATTGTTCCAGTCCCTGCTGTGCTATTTCTGTGGCCTCCTCAAGTTCTTTTATTGGATTAACTCATTTTATTGATCAACTCATGCTTGGTCTTGGGAAATAAGTTTCAAAAGCAAAACTTGGAGGATTAGAATATAATTGCATGCATTTTTCAATCCTCACCACCACCTGGTTCCCTGAATAGTAAAAACCTCTGAGCATCTTCAGGTGTGACCCAATAGTCCTACTACACCACAAACAAACAACAACAATGAACTCTAAAGAGCAAGGATTTGAAATATCTATGAGTTTCCATTTTTTTAGGTGGGGGGTTCTTACCCAGTCATGCTTGGGATTAATTTCTGGGCTCATGCATGCAAAGCATGACCACTAATCTTTGGGCCACTTTCTCTGTTGGCTGCTTATTTCATTGGCAGGCACAAAGTTTCAGAAGGAGTGCCTCAGAGGTTGACCATATATTAACAACCACTTTTCTTCTCTACAGAAATCAACACAAACGGATTAGTCTTTGTATTTGTTCACAATTGCAGAACACAGGTAACTTGTTTCAAGATCTTCCTTAGATATTTTTGGTGTATTTAAGTGAGACTGGTTCCTCCAGTTCTGCCTTTTATGCAACACTGCATACTCAAGGAAACGGCTGATAGTTTTAGTTCAAATAGTACAGAATAAGCTGTAGTTTTAGTTACCTTAGCATGCTCTTCTCATCATAGGGATGGGGAACAAGCTCTCATAACCCAAGATACTTAGTGTTAGAGAGTTAGGTTGAAGGGTTGGAATTTAGTGAAAATAAGAGTTGTTGAAGAGTCACTCATTAAAATAACCCTGTTACTAACAGTCATGCTGTAAACCAAGCTCTTTATAGATTGAACAATCAATACTACAAGGCTGTGATAGATTTTCTAGGTAACAGAATAAAATAAAAGAAATTACATGTTACAGGGTCATTAACACCCAATAAGGATAAAATGAATTCTGCTCCCCCTTCTTTGATAAGATCTAGTTGGGATTTAAAAATCTTAGCAATTACATCAGGGAAAATGCACAGCATTCAGGGAACAGAGGAGAGAAAAGTATGTGGATTTTCAAGATAATTCTGCTAATCATAGTAGCTTTCAGGATAAAAGATCATCCTCCAACTTAAATGCAGGAGAGAGCTGAAAAAAATCTAAAAGAAGCAAAAATTTGAGGCTTATCTATTATATAAGAATATACAGGGCCAAAGAGATAGTACAACATGTAGGATGCTTGCCTTGCATATAGCCAACCCAAGTTTGATCCCCAACATCCCTTATGGTCCCCTGAACACTACCAAAAGTGATTTCTGAATGTAGAGCCAGGAGTAACTCCTGATCATTTCTAGGTATGGTCCCCAAACAAAACAAAACAAACAGAAAAGAGAATTTACATTGTCCTAGAGTTTTCTTTCTTTTATGTATCCTCAGTTCACTTGGATTTCTCTATACTATTATTATTATTAAGTGATGACATTAGAGCAGTAACATGTTTGTTATTTCTTCTATTGTGTCTTTGATCTTTGGAGAAAAAGAAATATATAAATATAATACATAAGTAAACATAAATAATAAAAATTCTTGTCTTAGATTCTGCAGAGAGTAAGAGAGCATGATAGAGAGACTACCTCTGATTTTTTGTTTTGTTTTGGTTTTGGTTTTTGGGTCACACCCAACAGCGCTCAGGGGTTACTCCTGGCTCTATGCTCAGAAATCGCTCCTGGCAGGCTTGGGGGACTATATGGGATGCGGGAATTCAAACCAATGACCCTCTGCATGAAAGGCAAATGCCCCACTTCCAAGCTATCTCTCCGGCCCCACTACCTCTGATTTTTTATTACAGTTATTATAAGTGGTGGGAAGTATAAACCATGGAAGCATATTCAGAGCTTTCACAACACTTCATAATACCTAGTCTAGAGGCAGGAAACAAGAGGAACAAAATTTTAGTCTAATATTTGACTTTTGGGTCACATGCAGCAATGTTTAGGCTTTACTCCTAGCTTAGCACTCAGAAATTACTCTTGGCAGTGTTCAGGGGATCATATATAATGCTAGGGGTCAAACTTGGGTCATCTGCATGCTAGACACCTTTCCTACCTGCTGCACTATCTCTCCAGTCCCAGGAACAAAATTTTAAAACACCTACGTGAGAGGTCAGGGAAACAGATCAACAGGCTGAATGCCTGCTCTGCATGCAGGAGGTTTGGGTTCCAGCCTGAGCACCACATTTTCCATGACTGATCCCCTCAAGTGTGAAGCCAGGAGTAGTAGCCCTAGGACTATTTTGTTTAGACTCAAAAAACTAAACAAAAACCACAAACAAAACCCACCACTTATACTTATAGTTGTTGGAATAGTTACGAAATAAATCCCTCACTATACCTCTGCCAGATAGAATATTAGTAAATATTAGTGAAAGGAGAAAATGAGATGAATTTAAAACAAGATTTTATATTTCTGCCAGAAGATGCTGCTTCATGAATGGGACTGAATGCAGAGTTGGCTCTAGGAAGCTTCTGCTAATTCTATGAAAGCCCTTCACATAAAGGATTTTCAGTATGAGAAGTTGGTTAAGAAAGAACCAACGTGCAAGAGAGAGGCTGGTGAAAAGCAGATTCTGGAATTCTGCACAAATAGAAAACAACAGAAAGTAGAGATTTGAATTGACCTAAAAACATGTGCTAATTATGAGAAATGTACTGGTAACTCTACCAACATGACAGCATTGTGCCAATCTCCGTTCTTTCTTCTTGCTTTGGCAGAAAGAGTATCTTTGTTATCTTTCCTTTTTTTGTTTTTGTTTTTGGGTTACTCCCGGCAGCGCTCAGGGGTTACTCCTAGCTCTATGCTGAGAAATCGCCCCTGGCAGGAATGGGGGACCATATGGGATGCCGTGATTCGAACCACTGTCCTTTTGCATGGAAGGCAAATGCCTTACCTCCATGCTATCTCGCCGGCCTCATCTTTCCCTTCTTATAGGAGAAGCTGGGCATTTGTGAAGTGGAGCACTACCTTTTTCACTAATCCTTTTTTTGTACTCACTTTCCAGAAAGTATAAGCAGAGGCTAGAGGCTTTGCTGAATGCCTAAAGAGAGAAAGGGCATATGGAAAGAGAATGGGGAAAAGTAAGCTCAAGGAAATGGAGAGGGAGAAGGCAGGGAGAAGAGAGAAGTAGGGGAGAGAGAGAGAGAGAGAGAGAGAGAGAGAGAGAGAGAGAGCGAGAGAGAGACAGAGAGAGACAGAGAGAGACAGAGAGAGAGACAGAGAGAGACAGAGAGAGACAGAGAGACACAGAGAGAGAGAGACAGAGAGAGACAGAGACAAAGACAGAGATAGAAAGAGACAAAGAGAGAGAAAGAGAAAGAGAACTTCAAGACTTCATCTTTAAAATAAAAAGCCAGTATCTTAATCAGACTCAATTCTGCCTCTGCTGATGAAATGAATATCCTTGAAGTGTCCCAGCAACACATCCCTCTACTGACAGGACAGAATGGGTCCTTGGTCCACTTAGGAGGTGTTGGAGGGGCATCTGACCTATGAAAAGATGAGCTTGCTAACCGCCTGAAACATGGTTAACAGTCTGGGATGAATAAGACGTAATTTTGTATTCAACAAACCTGTTACATATTCATTTCCAAATGTGCCTGGAATCAAATCCGGCCATCAGAAGTCAGCCTCCCCAAGCAATTCTATCCTTCACCCCACGCTCACTTTTCAGATCTGACACATTTCCATTCCCCTCTGAACTTGCAATCTCCGGGCTTCTCCGAGAGGAGACATTGCCATTCTTTCCATTCTCAATCCTCTGATCTCTCAGCGATGAGGCAATTCCATTTTCACTGTACTGATTTAAGAAATACTGATAGGAAGAAATAAATATCTGGTTTGGCTTCCTACCCTCTCCAGGATAAATCTTGGCAGTTCTGGGGACATTAATTAAATGGAAGGGGTAACTGCTTTTAAAGAAAAAGTATTTTCCTATCTAGCTCTTATAGGGCCTTTGAATTTTCCCCCTTTAATTAGTCAGTTTAGTAAGATGTGTAGTCTGGAAACATATCCTACCAATATCTGAATATCCTGCCCAGTGCCTGTACATTTATAAGGCTCTTTTACCTCCTCTCTGTTGAGCGCCTCTCTCATCTTCTTCTAGATCATTCTCTTCATCTGAGGAGGTAAGAAAGATAAGCATTAGCAAGAAGTAATGAAGATCTTTTGTTTTAATGGCTATCAAATCAATTATTATTATTATTATTTTTTTTTTTTTT
>PVKC010026140.1:0-16211 GCA_004027635.1 Crocidura indochinensis | reverse complement strand
TTTTTGTTTTTTTTTGGGTCACACCCAGCAGTGCTCAGGGGTTACTCCTGGCTCCATGCTCAGAAATTGCTCCTGGCAGGCACAGGGGACCATATGGGGCACCGGGATTCAAACCGATGACCTTTTGCATGAAAGGCAAACGCGTTACCTCCATGCTATCTCCCGGGCCCTGAAAGACATTTTCAACAGTATCTCAGAGACAAGAGAGATGAGGCTGATAGGTGCAGCGCATGACATGAAGCTCATCACATAGAGTGATGAGTGCAGTTAGAGAAATAACTACACTGAAAACTATCATCACAATATGAATGAATGAGGAAGTAGAAAGCCTGTCTCGAGTACAGGTGTGGGTGGGGTGGTGAGGAGGGAGATCTGGGAAATTGGTGGTGGGAATGTTGCACTGGGGAAGGGCGTGTTCTTTACATGACTGTAATCATACAACTATAATCATATTTGTAATCACAGTGTTTAAATAAAGATAATAAAAAATAAGAAAAGACACATAATCTAAAAAAAAAAAAAAAGGAATACATTCTCTGAAATCACCAAGAGTTTCCTTACACCCAATAGTCAAGTAGTTTTCTCCTTGTTATATTTACATACATAACTTGGCTGCTCAAAATTTGCTTCCCAGTTTTCCACTGTGTATTTTAAAATAATCACTATGCTCCATGAGCAAAAATAGTAACACAGACGACTCAACTAGCAATGAACAGTTTAAATCCTCAAACAGTGATATCAATAACATTGCTTTCCAAATTTTATCTTGCTGAACTATTTTTTTGATCATTCTAGTTGCCATTTTAACAAGCAACATAAGATAAATTATTTTGTTCCTGATAAGGGGACAGTCTTGGGGTGTGGGTGGGAAACTAGGCACAATGGTGGAGGGAAAGTCAGTTGGAAGCAGGATTAATATTGGAAAATTAAATGCCCCAAATAACTGTATTATGAACAATGTTTTAAACCATGGTGTATTTAAAAATAATTTACTCCCAGAGGACGTCTAGATCACCTTTGACCCCATAGCCTAGGGAGAAGGACAAAGAGAAGAAATAAAGGCAGGAAGGAAGAAAAAATGGGTTCTCGACTTTGGTCCTGTTGGGGATGTGGAAGAGTGGTACATCCAAAGCAAATTCAACATGAAAATAAAATCTAAGCTAAGACTACCAAACTTTAATGTGCCGGCCAAGATGGCAGGTAGGGAGTATGGGGGGTTGGTAGGATGGTGGTGATGTGACAGAGTTGAGATCACTAGTGATGGGAGTTGATATCGGTGGTGGGATTGATGTTATAATATTATATGCCTAAAACTCAACTATCAATAACTTTTAAACTATGGTTCTTTGGTTAAATAAAAAAAATTTTTTTTGTTTTGGGGCCACATTCAGTCATGCTCAGAAGTTATTCCTGGATCTGCACTCAGAAATCATTCCTGGCAGGCACCGGGGACCATATGGGATGCTGATTGAACCCGGGTCTGTCTTGAGTCAATCACATGCCCTACTGCTGTGCTATCTCTTGGCCCCAATAAAACAATTTTTTTAAAAGAATTTATTACTCACAATTTTCTTTTTTTTTTCCACTCTATGTATTTCTCCTCAGAATTTGTTCCTCAAAGAGTTTTCTCCTTAGGTTCTTTATGCCCAACTATTTCTTGCTCCAAATTTACTTTGCTTATTTACTGCTCGAATTTTAATGCTCAATAAACATTTTCCCTCAGAATTTTTTTTTTTTTGGTTTTTGGGTCACACCCGGCAGTGCTCAGGGGTTACTCCTGGCTCCATGCTCAGAAATTGCTCCTGGCAGGCACGGGGGACCACATGGGGCACCAGGATTCGAACCGATGACCTTCTGCGTGAAAGGCAAACACCTTACCTCCATGCTATCTCCCGGGCCCCTCCTCAGAATTTTTTTCTGAGATGGTTTCTTCTCCATTTCTTTATATATATAGATAGTTTATATAAATACATTTATATGCATAGATATGTATATAAGTATACATATATGTATATGTATGTATAAAGGGCTTTGCCCAATAATACTGCTCCTCAGAGATTTCTTCTCAAGTTCTTCATCCAAATAAACAATTTTCCTCAAAATTTTCTCCTTGAAGAGTTGGCTACTCATATTTTCTCCTTGGAGTCTCCATATCTCAAAAATCACTCCTGGCAGACTCAGGGGACCATATGAAATGCAGGAGTTCGAACCACCGTCCTTCTGTATGCAAGGCAAATGCCTACCACCATGCCATCTCTCCAGCCCCTCAAAGATCTTTTTGCTCAGAATTTGTTCCTTAAAGGTTTTCTCTTCACTTCTTAAAAATATCTTCTTCAGAATTTGCTCCTGAGATGGCTTTCCCTAGATGTTCTTAATACTGAAAAGACACTCTCTCCCAAAATTTGCTACTCAGAGAATATCTCTCCAAAATAGTTTATTTCCAAAAGATTTCTCTAGACTTTTCTCCTTCAGGGTTTTCTCCTCTGTTTATTTGCAGTCAATAAGCGATATTTTGCTTCAGAATTTTCTCTTTGAAGAGTTTTCATTGCATTTTACTACTAGTAAAATTTTTCTTCAGGGCTGAAGTGATGGTACCGTGAATAGGGCGCTTATTTAGCATGCAACTGACCTGGGTTCAATTCTCAACACCATGTATGGTTTTCTGAACCCTTCCAGAAATGATCACTGAGGTCAATGCCAGAAATAAGCCCTAAGAAAGCTGGGTGTGCCCACCCAAAACAAAACAAAACAAAATGTCTTTTTCTCCAGAATACGCTCCTGGAAATCTCCTCAATTTTATCATCCAATCAGAGACATTTTTCCTCATAATTTTCCCAATAGACAAATTTCTTCATAGTTTATCCTTCAGAAAGCATGCTCATGTTCTTACACCAAAATATTTTTTCCTTCAAAATATGCTCATTAGAGAAATTTCTCCAGTTTTTTTAAGTGATAAACTCTTCTTTTTTTATTTTAACACCTTGATTACATACATAATTGTGTTTGGGTTTCAGTCATGTAAAGAGCACCATCCATCACCAGTGCAACGTTCCCATCACCATTGTCCCAAATCTCCCTCCTCCCACCACCACCCCCGCCTAATTTTCTCCAGTTTTATTACCCCTAATTTTATTTGTCCTCTATATTTTACTTATCAGGTTCTTTTGACCCAGAAGATATTTACCCTCAGATATTGCTCCCTAGAACTATGCTCCTTATATTTTTTTGTGCCCATAAAGAATTAATTCTTCAGGTTTCTTCTTGGAGGGATTTTCTCAGGTTCTTTTGCACCTGATAAATTATTTGCTTTAGATGTTTGCTTCTAGACAAATTTCTCTCCTGGTCCATTATATCCTTTACACAGTTTTCCTCAGAATTTTACTCCTTGGAATTTTTTTGCCTCTATTTCTTTACACATAAAAAGGATTTTCCCCTCAATATTTGATTCTCAATATTTCCTTCTCAGGTTTTTACTACCAGTTGTCATTGTGAAGATTGCTCCTGAGGTGTTTTCTCTCCTCAGATATTTACACTGAAAAGACATCTTTCTTAGATTCTGCTCATTAGATATCTCTCTCCTCAGGTTCTTTACACTTAAATATATTTTCTGTAAGACTATGGTCTTCTAAAAATTTTTATCTCAAAAAATCATCCAAAATCATTTCTTAGATATTTTTCTTTCATTGGTTTGTGTGTGTGTGTGTGTGTGTGTGTGTGTGTGTGTGTGTGTGTGTGTGTGTGGTTTTTTGGGTCACACCCGGCAGTGCTCAGGGGTTACTCCTGGCTCCATGCTCAGAAATTGCTCCTGGCAGGCACGGGGGACCATATGGGTCACCGGGATTCAAACTGATGACCTTTTGCATGAAAGGCAAACGCCTTACCTCCATGCTATCTCCCGGGCCCTCTTTCATTGGTTTTTATTCCCACAAGATATTTTTCTCAGAAAGTGATCCCTGAGGGGTTTCTCTCCATTTTCTTGATATATAAAGGATGATTTTTTCCCTCATATTTTGTTCTTGTGAGTATATTTGTCTCTTTGTAACACCTGATAGTACTGATAGCAAGTTTTCTCAGAATTTTTCATGTATTTTTCTCTTTGAATTTTTTACACGCAATGCACATTTCCTTTCAGAATTTTCTCTTCAGAGAGTTTTATATTCAGGTATTTTTTACATCTAGTAGTTATCTTACCTCAGAATTAACTTTACAGGTAACTTTCTTCTCAGATTATTTAAACTCTAAATACTTTTTTCCTCATAATTTTCCCCTCAGGGATTTCCTCTTCTGTTTATTTTTTTCTCAGAATTTGCTCTTTAGAGATTATGTCCTCAGGCCTTTTCTAACAGTACACTATTCCTCAAAATTTATCCTAAAATATTATTTCTAATGACAATTGATATTTTTCTTCAGAATTCACACTTCAGAGAGATTTTGTCATAGATTCTTTGGACCCAATATTCATTTTCTCCCTCAGACATACTCTGGAGTAAAATTTCCCTTAAGATATTTTATAACTTTTACTTTCCCCCTGTATTTATTTCTCAAAGAGCCTTCTCTGTAGGTTTCTCATAATCAATAGCATTTTAGTCTCATAATTTGTTCCTTAGAAAGAGTTTTTATATCAGATGTTCTATTTTTTTAGACATTTGCCCTCAATATTTGCTCCTCAGAGATTGTTTTTCAGCCAGAGTTAATATAGGACTGACCACACAGCTACAAAACCAATATCCATTCTTCTAGAATGCTTCCAGCTCTACAAGAAGGACACTTATGAGGGGTCTCCAACTTCATAGTACATATACTTGTGAGAGGGTTACCATTTCCACAGGATGCACACCGTGGAGGTCTCCTCAATAGGAAGGACACTTGTAGGGGGGATACTCCATCTTCACAGAACATATACTTTTAGGGATCTCCATAGAAAAGATATTTATGTGGTAGACAATTCATATCCAAAGGGTAAAAGCCACACTTACCCTCTGAATTCCTATCAGAACTGTAGGGACAGGCTCAGAAGGGAGGGCATCCAACAAAAGGGATCACCCACTTGCAAGTCAGGGGGAAAACTATGGCTTCTGCTTGGGTACAGGGAGAGCCTTTCCCGTATTTATTCTCAACAGCTGGTTCAGATTTCAGGCCTCTGCTAAGTGTGCAGCTCAGTCACGAGTAGGTGCATAGTTAGTTCTGCTACATCTCTCCAAAGAGATGAGTCTTTCAAGTGAGTCTAACCCAGTGTTTTTCAATTATTTTTTTTATCAGGCCCCCCTAGGAAGAAAAAAAAACATTTTTGCACCCCCTGCACGACTGTAAATAGTATCTCTATTTAAAAAAAACTTCAACCTGCAAAACAAAAACATATAAAATAATTTGAGTTGATTTTTTAATCAGAGGTGATGTCTGGATTAATGGCTACAATGAGCAAGTTTTGCAATGAATAGCTTTTTGAAGCGGGTTTGAAGCAGGACACAGCAACTCTCAGCTCCAAAGACATACAGAGACATAAACACGGGGCTTAGCTTGTTACAAAAGTGCCCCCCTTTAGGGAGCCTTGCACCCCACTATTTGAAAACCACTGGTCTGACCTGAGTGCCCTGCTGTCCTAAAAGGATTGGCATAAAGAGATGGAGTGGAAAGGAGAGAGGTGATCTTTGTCAGAGTTAGGATGCCTCACTGAGTCTCAGAGATGGGGAGCTATTTTCAAGTAAAAGTTTTTTCAGCTAAGATGGTCAGATCCTTTCACAAAGTTTTCAAGAGATAATGTGAGAGAAAGGAAGAACAGAACCACTTCAACTTGGCAAAACAGGTAACAAGTTCAACGGAACCCACCTATTCAATTAGTCCTTAATGTGTTATTGCTTACATTTAGCATCTTTGACATGACTACACACTGAAGGTGGAAATCCTGAATCTAATAGGCTCTACAGCCAGTGGTTGGGCTGTGGCTGATGGGGGCAGAACAGAATCCTGTGCCAGGGCAGGAGATGGCCGCTCACCCACAGGAACTAAAGCCAGTTTCCTGCCCTTCTATGCTCAGGGCTTCAGAGGTTGTTTTAAGAAATATGTTCATGTCATAGTTTCTTCAAAGGAAGTTAGATAAGAAAGTATACACCATAGTCCTCATGCTGGGATATTATTTTTATTCTACACAGCTCTAAAGGGGCAAATTATAGCAGTCTATAGTCCAAGTTTTCTCTGAACTTAAATGCCAGTAAATACCATGTGTTTTAGAACTTTTTAAAAATATAAGAATAATTTTCATTTTGACCAAAGTGGATTACATATCTTTCACAGTAATATTTTAGGTACATATTAACATTGAATCAGGGAATTCCCACCACCAAAGTTGTCTTCCCTCCACCCCCATTCCCAGCATGCATCCCATATCCTCCTTACTTCCCCCCCACCACCACCACCAAGCTGCTAGTATAAGTGGTCCCCTCTGTGTCTAGCTTGTTGTAGATTGGGTATTGATTCTGTTGTTATTGGCTTTGGATTTGGTGTTTAAGTCTGATCGTTTTTATTACTACTTAGTGATCATACAACTGTTTGGTCCCTCCATTATTTCCCCTTCAATTTGAGAGGCGGAGCAAGATGGTTCAAGTTATGTGGTTCTGTTTGAAGAAAAGAAAAAAATAAAAGGGGGGTAAAAATCAAACAAGCAAAAATGGGTGGGGTCCTTCTAGAGGCTATAAATATAAATTTGAAAGAAGAAAGGGAAAAAGGGAGAGAAACATAACAGCAATACAAAAAGAAAAATCAAACAAAAAATCCAAAAAGCACTACAGCAATAAAGACAAGCACCACACAATAACCATGGTCCTGAAATAAAAACAAAACAAAGCACAAAAAAACTGTAAACAACAATAATAACAAAATCAATAAAAATTATTTTGTGCTGCTTCTTTTTATTCTGCATAGACACAGTAAATATTGGGAAAATTAGAAGGGGAATTCCTTTGGTCAAAGAGATACAGGTTTCTCCACCCTTGAGGTATACTGTCATGGGAATAAGTAGAGACTCCATACATGTTCACTTACTCTCCCATAGGTCCTTTTGTGGTGCATGGGAAACCTCTACTCCGTCATGGTTGATGAAATCAGACCTCTGTTTCTAGAGATCTTGGTATCTGCACAGGTCAAAGAATGGAGCCTATAATGAAGTCTTTCTTTACGGTTCTAGAAGTTCTGTTTCATCACTGTTTTTTTGTTTGTTTGTTTTTTTTGTTTTTTGTTTTTTGTTTTTGGGCCACACCCGGTGATGTTCAGGGGTTACTCCTGGCTATTCGCTCAGAAGTCGCTCCTGGCAGGCACGGGGGACCATATGGGGAACCGGAGGATCGAATCGCAGTCAGTCCTAGGTTAGCGCAGGCACCTTACCTCCAGCGCCACCGCCCGGCCCCTCATCACTGTTTTTTTAATCAGTCTTCTGTAGTTGGTGGTCTTGGTTTTTGTACTGATCCTAGGATGAAGCTTAGGATAGAGTCTCTTGTTATGTTTCCAGAAGATCTGTTCAGTTGCAGTTGTCTCAGTCAGACCTCTGAAATTAGAGATCTTGGTTGTTGTACAGATTGTATGCATTCCACACCTGGGGAAATGGTAATTCCATTTCTTGGGCAGGAATCCAGAGGGAGCTGAGGATGCAGTCAAATTCTGCACCTGGGGAAGCAGCAGGCCTGGTCTCAGGCAGGGACCCAGAGGTAACTAAGGTCATGGTTGCATTGCGCACCTGGGGAAGCAGCAGGTCTGCCTCTTGGGCAGGAACCGGAGAGAGCTGAGGTCATGGTCAAATTCTGCACCTGGGGAAACTGCAGACCTGTGTCTCAGCCACACAATCCAGGTGATAAAGGAGGGCCGAGAACAAGGACAGATCACTCTGAATCATCAAGTGCAAAAGAACATGGGGAAACCAAGGAAGACACTAGCACAACAGGGATATGGAGAGAAATCCTAGCAAGTTCCCAAGTTCACCAAAATGTACAGGTCCAATAGACAAAGACATAAAAGTGTCATTGAAAGCCATAGCAGCAGATATCTGGCTTCCAGTTCCTTGATCCTGGAGGCCAGCTCTTCCCAGGTATGGGGTTAGGGGACACCTCGTGCCAAAGGCCTACTTCCTAGCTTGGGGGGTACTGGGAAGCTTGGCAGGCCTCCAGCCGTTCCCCTATTTCCCCCTGGACTCTAGGCCTTCCCTGGGTGCCAGCTCAGGTGGCCTGAAGTGGGTTCCAGGTGGACTCTTTTAGGGGTCCTCAGGCTCCCCCCTCCCTACTCTAGGGCGGAGGAGCATGGAGAGGGGTTGGGCAGATATCTGCCTTCCGATTCCTTCCCTGGTTGCTGGCTCAGGTGGACTCTATAGTGTTCCTCAGGCTTTCCCCCTTTTTCTCCCTACACTAAGGGGAGGGTGGGGGGAACACATAGGGTGGAGGGTGGTGTATGTCGTGACATTCACTGGTATTTTTTTTTCTCATTGGTCTCCATTTTAAAAAACCTCACGGGGGTGCTACCATATATATTTAAAATAAAAATGGGAGGATGGACTATCAGGCTGGGAAGAGACCAGTTCATGGGGGTACCATATATATTCAAAATAAAAATGAGAGGATGGACTCTCAGGCTGGGAAGAGGCCAGTACTCTTTTCCTACTTATTTACTTTCAGCGGCCTCTTGGCCTCTTCCTTCCTTCATTGTGTAATTGTGGTTGCTACCATACTAGGTTTTTGATTAGTTCGCACAAACAGTGATAACTGAGTCCACTGTCTTAAGTTAGATTGTTTATTTTCCCCACTTTTTATCTTTTCTCCTCTTTGTGAACTCCTCAATAAGGAATTTTGGTGAAAGAGTCCCTCTTTATCTTTCCTTCCCTTTGTTATTTGTTAAATAAGGAAGTTTGTAGAAGTTTCCCTCCATTTAACGTTTATATAAGAATCAAGTCAACTGGATTGTTGGACTTGTTCTAGCATCCCCATAGGCACCAATGTGATACTGTTCTTCCTTTGCATAGGCACATTAAAATGGGAAATTATATACAAACACATTCTTATCTTATAGAAATGGGAACACACAAATCTTGTAATGCAGTAGGACCTTGCACCATGAACATTGTCATAAAGACCTGACTCATGTCTTGAAAGAATGGGCATTGTCCATTTACCCCTGAACCAGGGATGCCATCTACAAAACAACCATGATTGTGTACTACATCACCTGAATGCAATCCTCTACCAGGGAAGATTCTACCACTGCTCTGGGATAGACCTATTCAACAGAGACTTCCCTTTAACACCCAGAGAACTTAACAACAATAGCAACCTGCTTTAAAGACTGAGCTCTCTGCATCACCCTCTAATTGTGAGTGAAACTAAAGGGTGTGCCGCATCATCCTGACTCTTATATAGGATATGGACATATTCCGAGATCCTTGGCTACAGAAACCTGACACCAACAACAGTGACTGTGTGAAAAATAAAATTGTATTGGCACTACAGACAATGACTTGGGTTGGACAACCTAATATGCCTGAAGCCTAGAGTTGGTCTTATGCCAGAAAACTTCAGGGGTAAGGTCTCCTTGTATTTAGACCAAGACTTTTTCTTTCCATGTCCCTATATTTTGCTGGGCCTATGCAAACAATTTCCACACTAACACAGTCTTTGTGTGCTCCTTTGACTCATTCTTAATGAATTATTGTATTATAATCAATTTCATCAACAATACTACAGCTTTTAATGTGAGAGGAGTTGTATAAATTTTGTGGCTTTGGATTGCTTTGTGTAAGAAATATTATAATGTACTACAATCTGGGGGCTTGGGGAGCAAAGTATTTACATGTTAAAATAAATAAAAAAAAGAAGCCATAACACTAGAGATCAAGAAATCACTTGCCAACAAGTTTAAGAAATCCATAAATGAAAAGGGTAACCAATTCAAAGATGAACTTCTACAGATAATGAACGATTCCATACAAATAGAATTAAAGGAAATAAAAAGCATCGTAGAAAGCCATAATAACAGAATTACTCAGTTGGAGAATTGCATAGAAGAACTTGAAGAAAAACTACAAAACAAAAATGACAAAGAAGCCAATAAGGAAAAAAGAAGTCAAGTATTGGAAGAAAATGTTAGATATTTAATGAACAAATACAAAAGAAATAGTCTACGAATACTAGGAATACCAGAAGGAGAGAAAATAGGGAAAGGGGAAGAGCAAGTGGTGAGGGAAATAATAGCAGAAAACTTTCTCACCATCTGGAATGAGGCATCGGTACAAATTCAAGAGGGAAAGAGAGTTCCTAATAAAATAGACCCTAACAAACCAAGACCAATACATATAGTAATGCAAATAGCAAACAAAAACAAAAAACAAACAAACAAAAAAAAAACAAAGAGAAAGATGAACTCCTTAAAGCAATAAGGGAGAAAAAACACTCAAGTACAAAGAAATGAATATAAGAATCAAATCAGACCTCCCATTTGAAACAATTCAAGCAAGAAGACAGTGGAATGACATATTTAAACGACTGAAAGAAATGTCCAACCTACAGTCCAATACCCAGCAAAACTCTCAGTGTTTTAGAACACTTTTAACAGCACTATTGAATCACTAAATCCAGAAATAGCAGAAAGCCATCAAACCCAATCAGGTCTATTGTAGAGCCCTGGGTCCCTGAGTGGCTTCTCCTTTTCTGACCCATTTGCCTGCTGGCACACCAAGGGATTCTAGTCTCATAAAAGCTCTAAGACCTCTGCACATCTTAGCTTCCAAAACATCTTGAACATGTTATGGATGGTTTCAAAGTTGCCTTATTTCCAGAATCTAAGCATGTGGAGGGCGGTAGTTGGGAGGAAGGGAAGGGTTAAGACATCTCTGCCTAGGGCACAATAGGTAGGGCATTTGGTTCCATCTCCAGCATTCCATTTGGTCCCCAAGCCTGCCAGGAAAGATTCCTGAGTGCAGAGCTAGGAGAAACCCCTGAGCACAGCAGGGTGTGGCCCCAAAACAAAACCCAAAACGAAACAAAATGAAACAAAACACTATCTACCAGGAAAAGCTTTACTCAGGGATGAAACAACAGAATAGTGCCCTGTTTTCTGCATCAGATAACCTCTAACCTCACACAAAACAGAAAGTGGACGTTGGGTGTGATAAGCTCAAGCAGCATCAGGAAGCTTCAATAGTGCATCTCCCTCGGTCCCAGGACCAGCATGCACATTTGTGAACCCAGCTGTGCCTCTCTACATGTGTAATCCATGAGTGCCTTCTGAGTCTATTTGTGACTGTATGTGTGAGTTCATGTATGACTATATGTGCATGCACGCATGTGTGTGAGCTTATGTGTGCCCTGTATACATAAGCTCTGTGTACCTGTGTGTGAGCCCAGATTGTCTTGTGAATTCATGTGTATGTGTACATGGGTTTTCTGTGTGTGAGTAATGACTACATGTGTGTTTGTGTATACATATGTGATTTAACATGTGCAAGCCTGTGTGTATCTCCATGTGTGATGCCATGTGTCTGTCTGCATGTGTGTACCTGTGAACTCATGTAAGCATGTGTATATATGTTAACCCATGTGTGTTGTGTGTCTATGTGTGTGTATGTGAACCCATGAGAGCCTTATATACCTGTGGAGCCCAGTTATGCCTTGTGAGTTCATGTGTGCCTGTGTGCACTTG
Organism: Crocidura indochinensis; assembly: GCA_004027635.1. Classification (NCBI taxonomy): domain Eukaryota; kingdom Metazoa; phylum Chordata; class Mammalia; order Eulipotyphla; family Soricidae; genus Crocidura; species Crocidura indochinensis. The sequence continues at coordinate 4,541 of PVKC010026140.1, read as the reverse complement.
TGTAACTGTATGTGAACTTGTATGTAGTCAGTGTGTCCATGTGTGCCTATGTATACATGTGAGCTTCTATGTGCTTTGTAAGTCCACATGTGTCTTGTGAAATGCCATGTGCCTCCATGTGGGATGCACATGTGTGTGCTTCTCTAGCCCAAGGTCCACTCCAGGCACCATGACTGCCCCAGGAGAAGCATTTGAGCAAGTTCCTTCTCTGGTCTTGGTGAAGCACGCACCCTTGGGTGAGTGGGGCCTCCTTCCCCCAACAATGCCCCTGGGCCTAGTAGGCGTGTCAGGCAGGCAGAGTTTCACTTCCTCCAAAGAGCTGGGTCCGCCAGCAGGCCACCAGACTGTGCACTCAGGAAGAGCGGGGAGGGGGAGCAGGCAGCACCCAGGCAAGAGGACAGATGGGCAGAGCCAGGGCTCCTGAAGGGGAGATGAGCACCCAGTCCCCTGCCGGCCTCTGGGACGGGAATGGAGATGGAGACATTGAGCTGCTCCAGGACCTGGGGTAAGTAATGTTGGAGGCAGTGTTCATTGCTTTTCCTCAGAACCGCTGTCTGGCTGACTGCCCGTGGTGACCCTCCTCTCTGTTCATCCCTGCTCATCCTTCTATCTCCCCTCCCTCCTGTCCCTCCAGCCTGCATCGCCCCTTTATCCCTTCTCTCCTGACCCTGTGTATCCTTGCCTGTCCCCTGTTGGGTTGAGACCTGTGAGGTTTCTAATTGGGATTCCTGAGCTGCCCTCAAGGGATACCTGAGTGTGGCCACCATCTGGGGCAAGCAGGAAACTGTCACTATGGCTGTCATGTGGATGGATCTTTGAGAAAGGGAGAAGCCCCCACTCCAAATGCTGTGAAGCGGCCTGTGGGCTGGGCAGGGCCAAGTTGTCATACAGAGCTCCCCTCCTGGCATGGTGCCCCCATACTATGTCCAGGTCCCAGGTCCTGCCCACACGCAGCACCCGGGGCAGAGAAAGCAGAGTCAGGTCTCTCCATCCTATGGCTCCTCAGACCCCAGGGGCAACACACTCACCTATCAGAGTAGGTGTGATGATGCTGCAGTCTCATAAACAGGATTGTGGGCCCAGGCCTCAGCTTGACCTGGGAGGGAACCTTTAGGGACTGTCCCTAGGGAGAGACACTCCATGTCTATCCTTGAGCATCCAGAGGGATCCACCAGGACAACTGCTGCCGAGAAGCAAAACACCCAAACCTGAGCTTGTTTCCCGGTTCTGGCTGTGAACCTGAAGCTCAGGGCAGTATATTAGTACAGTACAGTACAGTACGTCAGTACTAGCACCTTGTAAACGCTTTGGAAACGCTTTGGCAGGGCATAATTATTGGGACTTATTTTCCAAGTCATGAAACTCACCCACTGCAAGTGTATGAAAGAAACTGGAACAACCATTTCCATAAGTCAGCTGTAGGGTATTTGGGTGCTCTGGGAAGCTTCTCTGAGCCTGACTTTTTAGAGAGAGTTGAATGTCTCCAATGGGGTGCAGACAAGCCTGCAGAGGCAAAGAGGGGGCAGGGGGTTGTGCTGGCTCTGGGGCTTCTCTTTACACCACCCACCAGTCAAACCATCTCCTGCACAGCCACTCGAGAAATTCCTGAAAATGCAGCAATTGCTGTGAGCCAGGACAGCTGAGAAATCACAAATCCCATCTGCTTGCTCTTACCTCTAGAGAGGGTTCTATAAAGAAGCTCACCCTGCAATTCTGAGACACTGTTAGCTGTGTGCTGTGCTAACATATCTGGTTAACTTTCTACACACTGCAGTGTGTAGATGTGATGTGGTGTTAATAGATGAGAGGTGTCTGGGATTCTTTCTCTTCCCCTACCCTTCCCTTCCCTTCAATGTGGTGACTAGGATCAGGCTCTGGGGATGACCCTTCTGCTGTGGACTGACATATATTCCTGAAGTTAAGTGGGGCTCACTGCTGCTCACAGGTGGAGTGTGCCCTGTCTCTGAGTGTGCGTGTGTGTACCCTGGCTGTGCACCTGTGCTGTGGGACCATCCAGCCCAGGCACTACTACAGTCTCTTATCCAACACCTCGCCCTAGGGCTTATTCGGAGTCTAAGAGGAAAAAACCAGCCTGCCAGAAAGGTGTTTTAGGCCATTAAACCATCCTTGGATACCCCTAAAGTTGCAGACTTAGATGACTTGATTTTAAAATGCTTTTCAACAGTATTTTTTAAAAAGAAAGTTTACTTGAATGTGAGTATTATTGGTAAATACGAACAGGCTGTTAAGTGACTATTAGGTTTCTTACATCTGTTTGGTTGACCCTTATTTTCTTCAGGTTCTAGAACACTTCAGTTTGTGGATTAAGCCTTGCGCCATAGAATATGCATGCATACATACACACACTTGCAGGAATGCAGGCACACTGGCACACAGACTCACACACTTGCACACTGGCACAGTTCTAAGCTTCAATCAAATAACTCCAGCCTGTGCTCACTGGAGTAACAATGTCTCAGACATGGCTTCTTTCCTCCAAAACTGGCTGGGAAAGCATCCCCCAAGCCACCCAGATCCTGTGTTCCTGGGACTCAGGCCAGAGTATAGGAACAGAGAAGGCCACAGATCCAGAAACCAGAACCAGAGGTGGGTGGACCTGCAGCCTGTGGTCGAGTCCAGGGGAGCACATCTCTGGGAAGACGGAAGACACAAGATGGATTTGAGCCAGAGAAATAAGCATCCAGCAGTTGGGGCCAAAACTCAGAGGTGCAACCAGTCTGTCCGCGGTTCTCACTAGGAAAAGTGGAAATGGTGGCATTTCAGGGTTCAGGGTGACAAGCCTTCACAGATAACACGGGCGACACTGTGAAAAATAAACAGTTTATTTAGTATCTTCAAATTAGTGATTCAGGCTGTGTAGTTAGCCACCACCATTCAAGTGAGAAGTACAAATTAACCTTCCCTTTCTAATATACTTCCCACTAGACTCTAAACTCTGGAGATGGAAATCCACCCATTAAAAAGTCTTTGTGCTTTGGCCATCCGAGAATGTCGGAATAAACCCAGAATCAGTCGACTCTGTCAGAGCTAGGGACTAATGATTTGGGATTTTGTAGGTCTTATACCACAGTCACATCTACTCTGTGTGTGTGTGTGTGTGTGTGTGTGTGTGTGTGTGTGTGTGTGTGTGAAGATGCTCAAACCAAAATTGTATTGAACCTTAGGATTTGAATTCCCTGTCATCTTCAAGGCCACCTACATTCTCCAAACAATGTTTGGGGCCAGAACAATATCTTAGCAACATCCCATAAGATCCCCCTGAGTCTGCCAGGAGTGATTTCTGAGTAGCCCCTGAGTGCCACTGGGTATGGCCCCAAAACAAACCAAAAAAAGCAAACCCAAAAATCAAAAACAAATATTTGAACCCAGGAAGCCTTGCTTCACTTATAACTAAAATGAAACTTTGGCAGGAACAGCCCCAGGACAGGTGACCAGGGTGAGCTCTTCCGAGGAGGAGGACCAGATCACACCTCACCTAATGGATAGTCAGGGCTTCTTAGTGGAGAAACAGGGTGTCTGAAGTCCCCAAGAATCTGGGTTTCATCTCTGGGGCTATCGTCTTAGCTGGATTTCCACTGATCCTCCGCTGCTCCTCACTCACAGATGTTATACTTAGTAACCTTCTTATTTCCTCTGCCACATACTCAGTGCTGGTGTGAAAGGGGAAGAAGGCTCTTTGTGCATGTTGTTGCTGAAAGACACTGTTCAGCTGGGATCTTGTCTGTCTGCCCATCCACATCAGGTCCAAGCCCTGATACTCCTGGGCTGGGTTTCCTCCCTGCAAATCTCAGGCGAAGCAGTGGACTGGGGGCAGGTAGGGCAGGAGTGAACAGTGGATGTGAGATGAGCCCCATGCTTCCTCTTACGGTGCTGTAATTTGGGGGCTGAAAGCAGAAGGTGAGCATGTCTGGTTGCTCTGTGCAGACCCTTCTCCCTGGTTGTGTTTCTGTTCCTCCTGGGGACTGGTGTCTCCTCCCATGTATTGTGAGAGCCTGAATCTTGTGGGGTCACCCTGCTCCATTCAGGAATCCTCATGGCTGCTGAGACCAACAAGGAGCAAGTGTGTCCCCTGAGACAGCAGTCCAAGGGCCATTACCCTGCATGCAGAGGCCACCACATGGGCAACCAATCCCTGTACCTATTCCTTCACCTCAAGAGAAACGACACAAGAAAGCAGAAACAGCTCAAAGAGGAACATGGAAAGAACACAGGCACTCCAAAGCCCTGTTTCTGGGGATACCAGGTCCAGCCTGGCCTGGCCCCTGTCCTCAGGTCCCCCCTGCACCCGTCACGCCTAGTCAAGCACCTCCTGCTCTATTGTTCTAATAGCGCTTTTCAGAGTGATGCCAGAAATGTTGAAAGTCTACTTGGCCCAAACTACCTTTGAATGTGTTAGGAGACTTTTATTGGCACAAACTTTGAAATTTTAAAATCCTGGGCATCTCACTCCCCACCAGCTCTGTGTCTAAGAGAATGGCTGCATAATCCCAGCACCTTATGTGTAGTTGCTTCTTTGTCCT
>PVKC010026139.1:0-16227 GCA_004027635.1 Crocidura indochinensis | reverse complement strand
AAAGAAGGAAGAAGAAAGAAAGTGCTCCATGCTCTGGTGGGACCCCTTCAGCTTCCATTCATCATAAAATAATCAAGGCATTGGGAGAAACTTCTGGAATATCTGTCTTATCCCCACACACTAAGCACCCATCCTTACGGAACGCAAAGCACCAAACTACCCCCATTTGATGGTCCCAGGATGCTCATGGACAATCAACTTCTCTGTAGCTTACGCAGTCAAAGGGCTGGGGTCATGCCAGTTGTACAGAAACAGGCTTAATGATGGAGATTCCAGCCAGAACATCAACCTTCAAAGTCGCACCCAAGCCATACTTGGTACACAGAGACACAGAGGCTCTAAGAAGAAAAGTTTCATGCCCAAATTCCTCAGTGAGCCCACAGAGGAGAAAAACCAGACTACTGCCCCCTTGGGCCTCACACATGTCTTCAATACACTCTGGTCTTCTCCCTCACCCACACTCTTTGCTGCTTTTGCAGTGTTGGCCCTGGCCAGGAACACAGATCCTAGGGGTCAGGGGCCAAAGATAAAAGCAGCCAGGAGACCCCTTCCTAGCCTCTTCCTGTGAGCCCTGAAATAGGGGTTTGTACCAGCCAGAATCTAGGAGCTCAGGTCATCCCCAGATCTCCCCAGAGAAATCTAAACAGGAAGCAAAGGAGAGGAGTGAGACATAGCAAGACTTAAACAGGATCCTAGATCCCAGCTCTGCCACACAGCTTCTGCAAGGGGAGGATCAGAGACGTTGAATGTCACAGTGTCCCTGCAGTCACCTGATCCCCATAACGGGAGTGACCTGAGTCCTGAAGCAGGCCTAGAAGGGGGAAATAACAGCATGCAATGGGAGGCTGGAGGGTCAGGGTGGCATGTCCCTTCCAGGGCCCAGCCCTGAGCTCTGTTCCTAAATAAATCCAGCTGCAGCTCCCAGCCAGTCCCTGCTGGGCCCCTGAGAGCCAAAGGTCTGACTCAGATACTTCAGTGAAGGGACAAGTTTCTGGTGAGACTACACTCACTTCCTGATGCCACCCCATGTGGAATAGAGGAAGATGAGAAATATCACAGCACTGCTCTGGGCCTGCTCAACTACTCACTCAGGGCTGGAACTTGGGTTCTGCAAAAGGGACCTTGTGTTTCCAAATAAACTCAGGGCCTGGAAAACAGCACAAAAGGCTTGTTTTGTCTGGTGTCTTGGGTTTGATCTTTGCAGGCACTGCATGATCCAGCACCTCCCGGAGTGGTGAAGAAAATGAACTAGGGTACAGTTTTTTAATCTCCCTGGGCCATGAACCAAGCTGAATCAGGGCAGCAGCAGTAAGACCCAGCTGGGAGGAGGAGGGTTGGGCAGTGTTCCCGGCTTCTCCCAGCTCTGTGCTCCAGTGGTTCGCATCACATCCCCATATGTGAAGCTGGGGATGAAGCCTGGGTGGGATAGGTGTAAGGCAAGAGCCTTTCTCGATTATTATGGGGAGGGACACTGGGGGTGGAGCCTGCTCTCCATTGCTGCCAGGTTGCCCAGTGCCAACCTGTCCAACTCTAGCAATCACTCTGCCCCTCCACTGGGCACCAGGATTTTTCTGGGTACTTGTGACCAACCAGGGCCAGCTTGTGGCTTTTTGCCTGTGTCACTGGATGAAACCAGTGAGTGCTGAGCCCCAGTTGCCCTGTCTTGAACCTGGAATGCTCCTTCCCTTCTGTTTCCCACGAAGAGGCCAGGCAGGCCTGGATGGTAGCAGTGTGCCCTTGTGCCAAGCACATCAGGGTGCCCATTGCCTTGAGGCTAGGTGCTGAGCAACCTTGTGCAGGGTCTGGAACTGACCCCAGAAAGAATGATCAGGAAGACCCCGGAAAAAATGAGAGAGAGGACACCCCTACAAGAATAGAGCGTTCCAGGGTAAATAAATATCTTATCAGGTCATATTCTGGCTGTCCTGGACAGAACATAATTCTAGCATTATCTCAGAGCCACTGAATAAGAGTATTTGTTAGTGAACGCTGGACATTTTATTTGTGAAATTCTATAAAATTTATTTTTTAATTTTAATTTTTGCCAAAATTAAATCAACTTCTTGTTATTGTTGTTTTTGGTTCACACCCGGCTCAGGGTGCTCAGGGGTTACTCCTGGCTCTGTGCTCAGATATCTCCCCTGGCAGGCTCTGGGGACTATATGGATTGCCGGGAATCGAACTGAGGCCTGTCGGGGTTGACTGCATGCAAGGCAAATGCCCTACCGCTGTGCTATCACTCCAGCTCAAATCAACATCTTTTAAGTCATGCGTGAAGTAAAATATGTGCACCCTTTCTCCTACCCATTCCTCCCAAAAACCACCATCATATTGGGGCAGAATAATCCAGGAGTTAAGGCTCTTGCCTCACATGTGTACTGCCAACCTGGTTCAATCCCCGAGTACTGCCCAAGATGACCCCTGAGCATTCCTACTCCATTAACAGCTCCTGAGTACCACACAATGTGACCAGCACCCCCCAGAAAAGTAAGTTTCCACAAATTCTGTGTGTTAATAAACCTTTAAGGAGCCCCCTTTGCCACATGTCCCAGTGGGCTCTGGCCATAAGAACAGATGAGCCCTCAGACCTCCTGTCTGACTTGGTGCTTTGTGGGCCATTAGCAGGCTGAGCTCAGGAGGCCTGAGTCCACCCTAAACAAGTTTCCTCCAGATGTGCAGAGGGCATAGCAGAACCCCACAGCAGCCTTAGGCCTGGGTTCCTATGCCAAGAGTATGTTCTTAGGAAGCTATAGGAAGTCCCCATGGCCACCCACAAGAAATAGGGAGACCTAGACTCAGAGGCCCTACTGGAGATTCTACTGATCAACCCCACTGTCCTCCATCCACACTAAAAGGAAAAGAAGGTAGGGTGACTTGGGAGTGGGAGCAGAATGAGGGACACATCTCTGAGGGGCTGTTTATCTATGTCTGGTCCTCTGTGGACTCTGACATGAGCAGAGCTTACATAACAGATGAGGAGGAGGGAACTTCATCAATCATTATTGAGTCCAATGGCTACTTAGAAGGGAACCTCAGCAGGACCATCACACCGTCTCAAGGCAGACTGGCTCCCCTCAGGCAATCTGAGGAGAGTTAACTGGCTTGAACCCTTGAGGAGGGACAATGTCTTCCCTCAAATCCCCCACAGGGAAGAGTTCACAGGCTCGCCTTGTGAGGGGGATGAGCTGTTCATGGGCACCCCGGCTCTGCATCAACCTGTGTATCTCCCTCCCCACTCCCCAGGGCCCCTGTCTGACTTTGTGTGCAGGACCAAAGGTGACAGCACTGAGGTGACTTCGTGGGTTGAGGCCCTGCCTGCCTGCCCGCCCTCGGGATCGATCCTTTAATGTGACTTATCAGAGAGAGAAAGAACTGTTTACTTTCAAAGCCTGGACCCAATAAAGGGCCAGCGGAGAGGCCTCCGCCCACAGAAGTGCGAGGCTGGACCAGAGTCACCACACAGGAGCGAGGTGGGAGAGGGGACGACGCCTGTTCCATGGAGAACACCTCCCCGGATGTGAGAAGACAGAGGAAGATTTTAGGCACCAACCGGAAGGTAAGAGCGTCCCTCCTCTTGTGCCTTCCACCTCCTCTCAGGTGAGTCTGGCTGTTTGGGGAGGTGGCCCCCAACTTTGAGAATGGGGCTGAGAGCTTCCCCAGGTCTTTTGCGGTATTTGTTTGTTTTGGGGGTCATACCCAGCAGTGCTTACTCCTGGTTCTACACTCAGAGATCATTCCTGGTGGGCCTCAGGAGACCACATGTGTGCCGGGGCTCAAACCCCTATTAGTTGCTTTTCAAGGCAGGCACCCTGCCTTCTGTACTATCCCTTCAACCACTCCCTAGGCATATTTTTTTAAACCCCACCTCATGTGAAGTGCCAGACACAATATAGTTTATCTACCAAGAAGATTCTATGTCCAGGGTCTGAGGGCCCAGGACACTCTCTCTGGGAGCTCTTCTCAGCCCAGGAGAAAGAGATTTAGGCCAATAGGGAGTTGGAAGCCATGAGGCTATCTATGCCATTCTGTGGCTACCATCAGTCTGTGACACCCAGACCCTGACCTATTGAGTGATGGTTTCATTTAACAGCAATGTCAAAGCCTTCAAGCAAGGTGCCACAGGGGGACAGAATGAACAGAGGTCAGGTGAGGACCCACTCTGTCCTAAAATATAGGGCAGGCCACCCACTAGGGTCCTATGCTGTCTCCTCAGGTGGGTAGGGCCATCTGAGGAAATAGACATTCCTCTGTCTAGTCGGTGCATTTCTGGCTCTGAAACTAGTAGGCACCCATCCAGCAGAGAACCTGTTGTCTGGGAATCCTGGGGCCTCAGCCTGCTGGTCCACTCTTCACTCTTCAGCCTGGATCACTAAAAACAATCTAAGGAGGGTCCGTCCAGCACCCCTTCAGGACACACTTAGGTGAAAGGAAAGAACAGTTCTGCTCTCGACTGACAAGCGTGTTCTATTTTAAAATCTCCATGAGCTTTCAACATGACAAGCCTAAGCCCTATACTGACTTCTTTGTCTTCATCTCTAAATGAAAAAAGCCTGAAAGAACCAAATGGAGGCATTGAGTACTTCTATTTTAAATGACAGGAGCTGCAGGTTTGAATTAAGAAAAAGAAAGTATCTCTATTATTGGCTTTTTAAGAAATTTCTTTGGAGGCGGTTTACAATGATCTGACACTTCAAAGTTCTCTGGGCTCTTTTTTCTCAGTCTCCTGAGTTTGGCCCTAGAATGTTCTCATGGAATAAAATATCAAACAAAGACAAGCTGCCACCTGGACAGCTCTGACTGAAAGAGGAGAGTTTTGTGAGAGTCCGGTATCTGCGCATCTAAGACAGTTTGCAGTAGATGAACTCGTTAGCAAGAGTGAGGCCTAATTATGGCTTCCTCCATAGTGACTCACTGGCCCAATTTAGGTAAAAGAACTCAGTACATTTCAAGGGGAGTAAACCCAGTCTTGCCTGTTTCTCATAGTCAAAACTCCATGAGAAACACCATTCAGAACACAGAGGGGAAACTGGGTTTGAACCCTGAGTGTTTTGTAAGTCACAACATTTGGCCTGTTCTCAGGCCTTGAGACTTTTTCTAAGATGTAGACAACCAAGTTGGCATTTGGATCACCCCAATGAACATCACACATCTTTGTTTTGGTGTTAATGCTTTCTCAGAAATAACAGTATAATTACTTCCCAACCAGCTCATAAACCATCTGTATGTTATTAACTAGTACCATTTAAGTTCAGTGTTAAATAAGGGGGAAAATGTTAAACAAAAGTTGTTGTTTTATTTAATTTGAAGATGAGAAAGCTTGTGAATCTCCAAGGAGTTAGCTCATGGCCAGTTTTTATTGATTACTAATAATATATGGGATGGATATTTTTTTTTAAGTAAGAAATTCTGTTTGTTTGCTTACATTGCTTTGCACATTGACAGACTTGACCCGATTCTGCAGAAACAGTTAAAGAATAAGGAACAAGAATGATAGTGCAATGTTTAAAAAAGACTGTGAGGTCAAGACCTGAGCAATAGCACAGTGGGGAGGAGGTTGGCCTTGCACATGGCTGACCTGGGTTTGAGCTCCCATATCCCACATGGTTTGTCAGGAGTTATTTCTGAGCACAGAATAAGGAGTAGCACCTTAGTTGAATGTAGTTCAAAAAAACCAAGTAAATAAATAAGTTAAAGAAACCCTGTTGAGTGGTAGGGAAGAAAAAAAAACTATTGAGGGCAGAGCATTAGTACTGCAGGTAGAGTATTTGTCTTGCATATACCAGGCACAGATTTTACCCCTAACACTCGATATAGTTCCCTCCAAGGGTCATCCCTGAGCACAGAGCCAGAAATAAGCCCTGAGCACTGCAAAGCATGATCCCCCCCAAATAAAACAATAATAACAAACTGTTTATAGACTGAGATACTGATATATATTCTGAAAATGCTTCTTGAATAGTGCACTTATACTATCAAATTATTGTCCTGTGTAATAAGCATTTCACTAAGACATTCATGAAAAATCAGATTGGGACTCATCTCAGCAAAAAGGTGGCTTTTATTTTCTTTGCATTGGGGCCACACTCAATGGAGATGATGGGGTAAAGGACAATCATGTGGTGCTGTGAAGTGAATCAGTTTCCCACATGCAAAGCTCTTCAGGCCCCTGAGCCATCTCCACAGTTACCACAGAGATCAATAAGCTAAGTTCTAATTTTAGGGAATGTTCACAAGAAAGAAAAATTTATTAGTGAACACACACAGTTTTAAATAATTTGAATTCTCATTTCTCCCCAAGAACAAAATTTTTACTTTTGTTGAATAAATTAGTAAAAGCAGAGAAGCAACAATGAAAAACTATAAATTTTCCATTAAAATAACTACATTTGGGGTATCTGCCCAGGTATGTTTCCTTTGTTCTTTTTCTTTTATTTTTTATTTTTTCAGAGAAAAGGGCCCAAACTCTGTCAGTAACTTTAAAAACTCCTTCATCTCATTTTTTTTTTTGGTTTTTTGGGCCACACCCAGTGACACTCAGGGGTTACTCCTGGCTATGTGCTCAGAAGTCGCTCCTGGCAGGCACGGGGGACCATATGGGAACTGGGGGATCGAACCGTGGTCCGTCCAAGGCTAGCGAGGTAAGGCAGGCACCTTACCTGCAGCGCCACCGCCCGGCCCCTCATCTCATATTTTTTGTATCTCTTCCCAAGTCAGCATCATTTTTCTATAATATCAGCTTAAAGAACTGGGTTTGGTGATCAATTAATCACTTATCTCCTATCATTGGGCATATAAGCTGTTTCCAGTTTTCATTATTATAAACATAAACAAGCTTATAGGTAACTCCTTTGACATCTCTGCAAGAAAACAAAACAAATTTTCCTACAAAACTAAGAGCTTTTATTCTTGATACTCAAGATATTCTTGGGGGCCAAGGAAATTAAGGTTTTAATGGTGGGAAGTTGTTGGTAAGATTGACCTGTAAGACATTAATTTCAATGCTGAAAAACAGAGTCCAGTGTGAGAAACTCAGGGATGCTTGGTCTCTGCTTAGAGAACCTGACAAATTAATGAACCTGAGTTGTGGTATGGTATGGAATCCTAGTGACTGTCCTATCAGGAACCTTTATGCTAGGGAGTCATTCACTTGACTGGATTTGCAGAATCTTCTTTCAGAGCAGATACCACCCTCAGTGACTAGTAAGTGGGGAGCATTTCTGTTGTGGATCTCTGAAACTAAGCAGATGATGACGTTTTTAGCTTGTGAGAAACTAATAGAGTGTCCATCACACATTACCCTACTCCAGGGTTGAAGTTCTATGATAGTGACTAGGACCAGCAAGGACTCTTAGAGTTTGTAGCTGGAAATATTCCCCTGAAAAGTTCCAGCAGAACTCAGTGGGCCTCCTCGTGGGCACAGTGTCCCTCTCTGCAGCCTGACTAGGTACCTGCTACACCTGAGGTGCTGAGTGATAGGCAGAATGACCCCAGAATCAGGCTTCGCTGGGGAGAGAGGCAAGTGGACAGAGTGGCCAAGGTCCAGCTCAGCTCCAACCCAATGAGGCAGTCACCTTTATGATGTCCTAGGCACCATGTCCCCTTGCTTGGCACACTGATGTCCCTGTATGGGAGCCAGTTTGATGGGGAAAATTCAAATCTTGTTTTCAATTGTTGTGAACTGGTCAATTTTATGGCTGGTTAAATATTAACACCTCAGTGATCCTTGGGATAAAATATTCTAAATCCCTCCCACCCACCCTCAGAATTGAGTAGGTGGGGGGTGGGGTGGGGAATCAGGGATTAGGTGAAAAGCTTCTTTTCCTCTCATTCTCCATGGAAGGCCGAGTTTCCATTTTTCTTTAAAATAATTTTCATAGGGAGCCAAACAAACAGAAAAGATTTTTTTTCATAGGAAGCTCCTATTTGCTCAGAAACAAAAGAGTATTATTAGGAAATTCTCTCCCTGTTTCCTTCTTTTCCTGACATTCCCTCATCTCCCACCTTCTATTATAACTGAAAAGGAATGTGAAACTGAGATCGGAGACTCTGAGTCCCAATGGACAATTCTGTGTCATAAATATCCCTGAGAGGTTAGAGCCCTCTGGAAATGTGTTCCCACACAAACCTTGTTTGGTAGCACAATAATAATGGTTTGGACTCTGTGGATGGGATTAGAGGGGAGCTGGGGGACTTTCAGTGATCAGTTCTAATATCATGGCTTCTGTTTTGTAAAATCCACTCTCTCACTGCCTTTCAGAAATGCCTGCAATTAGATTTCCCACCGTTTTCATCAGGGCATTCCAGCCTGGGGCTAGGAGATCTTCACAGACTGGGCACAGAACTCCAAACAACAGAATCCCCTGTCTAAAAGGACTGTTCCAGATTCTGAGACCTTCAATGGTGGGCTCTTTCCATTGTGCTCTTCCCATTTATGACTCTCTTCTCTCTGCTCAGGTGACCACGCTGGCCTGGCTTCCTGCTGAGGTGGAATGCGGAGGTGACATGAACCAGTTTGGGCCTGCAGAGCTTCCTTAGCAGAGCTGTGGAGTGTGACAATGGTGTTTGTGTCCAAGCTCTCAAACGCCATTCTCACACTAAATAGCTACTGTTAGGCAATCCTTCAGCTCGCTGGTTCATCTTGTAGCAGGGGTCTCCAACATATAATGACTAAATAAATATCTTGTCCTTTTGGTGTTCTGAAGCCAAGTCAGCTGTCTTTGGCTTCACTTGTGCTGCTATTAAATCTTCTCACGAATGATGAGTTTTCTCATTTTCCTGCATCAACAAGATCACTGTGTGTCCCCAAGCACCCCCGGGAACACAAGGATTGGCACATGGTCTTCACTCACACTCTGCTCATTGAGTTGAAATGCAAGAGGGGGATAGTATAGTAGGAGATGCCCCAAACCCAAACAAAATCTAGGTCAGGCAGACAGCAGGCTTCTGGGTGCAAAATTAAAAGTAAGTGTATTGCTATTCATTAAAAATAATAAATAGACTCTAATAAACTGACATATGACTTATGTGACCTTTTTGAAATTCTGGAACATAGTTGATTTCTACAGATTTGAATGAATTTCCAGTCTATTTACTGCCCTGGTATGCTAAGTCCTTCTTCCTTATGTTTCTCCGAATTCCCATCAGGAAATTATATAAGAGTTGCCACTGCAAACTCAAATGTTGTACATCTGCTGGGTGGTCTGGTTTGGGTTGTGTTCTCTGGGAGGCATTAAAGCAAGGACTAGGGCCTGTGTATGCTGTTCTAAAACTTCTCTCCCAGACTTATCTAAATGAACCAGCATATGTTCAAGCAAGCACAAAGGGCTCAAGCAAACATCAGAAACAAGTCGGCTCATTCGTTGATTCATTCATTCACCCACATATCACACACCACTCTTTGCACCGGGGTCTAACATTTCCAGAAACTGGAGTGTGGGAAGGGGGTCCCTGACTCCCCTGTGAAAAGACATTCAGTTGTTTCAGGTGAGCTTATAGGGGGACTTGATGAGTGAAACATTGTCAAACAACACCAGTTCCCTTGTTGGAGATCCAAGATGTCTCCTGCCCAGTATTCTTGTTCTCTAATCTCCTCACTCTTGGCAGCAAGAGATGAACCAGAACCCCCAGTGTTTCTTTGGTGTGTTTTTGCAGAGATGACACTAAGTGAGGGAGGACCAATAATAGTGGGTCATTCACATATTGTCTCACCGAATCCAAATAGCACAAGGTGGGGATGATAGGCATGACCGTTTCCTTGGTGGCCCCCAGAGAGGTGGGGTGATTTGTGGGGCTCTGCGAGGACTCTGAGTCCTTAACCTTTTGCCTCCCCAGTTTGAGTTATTCCCCAAACCTCACAGTCACTTCTAGGATGGTCTCATAAGGCTAGGTACATATTTGGGTCCTGGGCTGTCCTTCAGCTTTGTCCAGGGTGCCGAAGGAAGTCTGTGAAATGTTGGAGTGAGGTTAGGGGTTCACCTGACATGGGACATGGACCAGAGCTGCCCAATCCTTCTCAGTGGGTTTCTCTCTGTTGTAACACTTCATGCAGCCCTGCTTCATGCAGGACTTAGGAGTCCTACAGCACAAGTCCAATCAATGTGGTAGCCACATCCAATGTCCTCCTTATTCTGAGGACCTGGAAGGCAGAGGATTGTGTCCCAGGTCCTTGTCTGCACACAACTGAGCTGGCTGCCTCATCCCCAGGTCCTGTTTTCTGCCCCCCTGGAGAAGACATGACAGTGAGCTTGGGCATACAGATGAGGGCTGGAGTTGTAGTACACCACCTTCAAACATACCTATACAGACACCTGCACCCACTTACACACATCTACATACTACATACACTTGCAAACACACCTACACATACCTATACACATACATACGTGCACACACATACACACACACTCACACACACAGTTGATCAAGGACAAGCTTGAACTTGGAGAGGATCTTTAGTCCTAGTCAAGGGTTGGCCCTGCCCAGCCCCACCACTACTTGGGTGTTCCTGGCAGGAGGAACAGCAGTGCCCCCTGCCTTTTGTACAAAAGATAGCAGATGGCGTGCCAGAACATGCTGGGTCCTGGGCACAGAGAGAAAACTTCTCCAAGACTCACAGAGCCAGTGCACTCATGTGTGTCCAGGACTGAAGCGCCAGTGGCTTTGTGACATTGAGAAGGCTATCCAGAGAAAGTGATGTCCGGGTGGAAACTTATAAGACATGTGAGATTTCTCCAATGAATGAAGAAGGAGACCAGGCATAAAGTGCCCGGGGCTGCTGACTCCAAGTTCCCAGGAGAGAAGGGAACCTTTGTACAGGATCAGAGAGGTGTCAGTAAGTAGTCAAGACTGTGTGGTACTCTGGTGCCAGAGCAATAGAACAGTGGGTAGAAGGTTTGCTTTGCATAGGGCCAGTTCAGGTTCAAGCTCCAGTATCCCATATAGTCCCCTGAACACTGCCAGGAATAATTTCAAAGCACAGAGCCAGGAACACCCGTGAGCACCTCCAGGTGTGACATAAAAAAGAAAAAGAAAAAGATAGTCCTCTGTGCTCCTCTGCATCAGGCTCAACTAGGATGAAGTCTAAGATTAAGGAAGGAGAAAAACAAAGGCAGCACAGTTCTGCCAGAAGCCAGCACTTAGGGCTAGGCCAGTCTTTGGGCTCAGACTGGAATCAGACTGACTTTTATTTATTTATTTTTTGTTTGTTTTGTTTTTTGGGTCACACCCGGCGGTGCTCAGGGGTTACTCCTGGCTCCATGCTCAGAAATTGCTTCTGGCAGGCACGGGGGACCATATGGGGCACCGGGATTCGAACCGATGACCTTTTGCATGAAAGGCAAACGCCTTACCTCCATGCTATCTCCCGGGGCCCAAGACTGACTTTTAGACAAACCAGCTTCCCAAGACCCTGGATGAACAGTACTGGCCAGAGGAGTCCTTCTCGACTTCAGCCCCTTATCCTACTCGGCACATGAAACACCTCCTATCTCTCTTCCCACTACCACCAGCCCTACACGAGAAGGATACCCTGACTGCAGGCCTGAATGAACAAGCTCAATTCTTTTTAGGGAACCCAGACATGTTGTTGCTGTTGCATCACCCAACTCTGTTCAGGCCAGAAGTCTTGCTTTCGTTTTAGAAAGCTGACCGTTGTGGCCTTGCTGCCAGATCTGCCCCACCTTTACTAAATTTCTCTGGAGCTAGGGAGATTTGGGACATTGGTGATGGGAATGTTGCACTGGTGAAGGGGGGTATTCTTTACATGACTGAAACCCAACCATAATCACGTTTGTCATCAAGGTGTTTAAATAAAGTTATTTAAAAAAATTTCTCTGCAGCCAACAAAATATTCCTTTTTCTATGTAGCATGGATTTGGGACAACATAGATACAGAGTAAAGCTGAGCAAAAGGATCACATAAAAATTGAGGCCAGGGCAGCTGGAAAGAGCATGTGGGGGCCGCACTAGCCATAGCCCCTAACTATAGTACCTAGCCATAGTCTCTAACTAGCCAAGATCCTAACTATAGTCCGTAATCAGCCAGGCCCCTAATCAGCCCAGCCCCTAAACAGCCATCCCTAACCTGCATCCTCAGCCTCACAGGAATCTTATTCAGTTGCAAACCTTCTGAGCCACCACTCCCTATTAGGCAGGCACCACTCCCTCCAGTGGGTTGTGTGGCAGCCTGTGATTTAAACCCCTGAAGATGTTTCTGTTGCCTCTGAATGGCAGGCCTGTCCCCTTCCTGTGCTTGTTAGTGCCTAATGAGACATCCGGAAGGGAGTCAATCCACCAATCACTCACCTTGTAGAAAACAGTAGTGGGTTCCACTCTCAGCTGCACACCACGATTATCCAGAGCTTCAACAATCCTGGGGCCAGCCCCAGCCCCAGAGCAATTACACCTTTCTCTGGAGTGTATGCAGGCAGAGACATTTATTTTTACTAACTAAGATCTTTATTTAAGCACCATGGTTACAAACATGTTCATAATTGGGTTTCAGTCATAAAATGTACACTCCCCTTTAACCAGTGCAATTTTCCCACCACCAACATTCCCCAATTTCCTCCTACCCTAGAGCTAATGAGTGCATGAAACCAAATCCTGCATGCCTGAAAAGTACCAGCCAAAAGAGATCCAAAGAAAAGCACTCCAAGACACATCCTAGTCACAATGATGAACCCCATAGATAGACTAGAATACTACAAGCAGGAAGATCAAAAAGGGAAATTTCTTTTTCTTTTCTTTTTTTTGTTTTTTTGGGGGTCACACCTGGCAGTACTCAGGGGTTACTCCTGGCTCCATGCTCAGAAATTGTTCCTGGCAGGCATGGGGGACCATATGGGGCACCGGGATTCGAACCGATGACCTTTTGCATGAAAGGCAAACACCTTACCTCCATGCTATCTCCCAGGCCCAAAAAAGGGAAATTTCATTCAAAGATTTACTGCAGATTTTTCACAAGAAACCCTCAAGGCCCGAAGGCAGTGATGGGATATAGTAACAAAACTCAAAGATATCGATGCATTGCCAAGAGTACTTCACCCAGCCAGATATAGTTAGTTAGTTAGTTAGTTAGTTAGTTAGTTAGTTAGTTAGTTAGTTAAGTCTTAATTTTAGAGTTTTATTGTATTGTCCTAAAGGAACAGCAGGATGGTTATACAATGTTCTCTTTCATTCAGTTTTAAAAGACTGAATGCACTTGCAAATTTACAAGGCTACCTTTACCACCAAACAGGAACAGTATAACGGTATAGTAACCAATTTAATGTCTTACAAATTAAAGCACATTTAAAATAGCTTTAAATGCATTCTTCACAAGTAATTCAGCAAGTATGCTTTATATCTCATTCACTTATGCTTAATAATTGAAGTAAGTATACTACTCTGATGGAAATTTGCTCATTCATGCAATATAGAGGGATGCTATTCAAGTCAAAGGGGAGGAAAAAATACCACTCTTATTTTTATAAATGTATCCATATGTAACCATATACATGATAAATGCAGAAACTCTTCATGTTTCCCACAGGTCAAATATATAGTTTCAGTTCATCAGGAGCACCTGGTGCATACTGCTAATTTATATTGTAATGGCATTTCAATAAAACCTAAATGAGTTCTACAAATTACTATAAACAAAAATTTCCAATGGACTAAGGACAGTCAATTATTAATATAACCATTCAAAGGATTATAGCTATTTCTTACAGAGTGCAAGTTCAAACCTGTCAACACCAGAGGTAATCATTTTATATTAATTTATACATTAATTCCACTTAAATTCTTTACCCAAGTATAACATATGAAAACAGTCTTTCCACAGGCAAAAAATGTGGAAACATTTAAAAAATAAGGAGTCATTTTTTTGAAGTAACTGATCAGATTTCATAGGCTACTCTTGGAAACAGGATCTTGCTGGATAGAATCCCTTCCATTTGTGGTGTTTTGCATGCACTGAACTGGACCAATTCTTCTGTGTGTTATTCTAGGAGCACACCAAAACATAGATCATACCATATAGGCAGTAAAAAAATGCTAGAAGGTATAAAGCTATTTTACACCATCCTTCTTCCTAACAGTATGCTAAAATATGTGCACTCATGATGGTTGTTGGATCATAGAGTCCTGGGCCCTCATCACTGATCTTCTCTTATACCTCCACATATGATATGCCAAGAGAAGCATATTGAAAGCCAGTGTAAGCCACTCTGCAGCACAAAGTAACATGACACAGAAGAAAGCATGGAGGAGGTACATGGGCAGTACGTGAGGATTCAGGGTATTACACTAGTCTATAGAATTTTTGTAATCAGTCTTCAGCTCATCAATTGCTATAATGTGCCAGATGGTGAAAAAGATAAGTGCGGCAGTGAGCAGCAGCACCAGCATATAGCAGAAGGCCGTGAACTTGAGCACCATAGCAAGGAGAAGCACTGAGCAGCGCCTGAGCCCGTGGACCAGAGATTTTTTTTTTTTTTTTTTTGGTTTTTGGGCCACACCCGGTGATACTCAGGGGTTACTCCTGGCTATTTGCTCAGAAGTCGCTCCTGGCAGGCACGGGGGACCATATAGGGAACGGGGGGATCGAATCGAGGTCCGTCCTAGGTTAGCACAAGGCGAGGCAGGCACCTTACCTCCAGCGCCACCACCCGGCCCCCAGACCAGAGATATTTTTAAAAGCACCAGGTGAAGCTAAATTGTAGCCCAAATTGAGTCCCTCTGCACTAAGAGGATTGGTTGCCTGAGAGGTGCTCTGTTGTAATGACTTTGAGACCTTGACTGGCAAACAGTAACAACTTGACAAGAAATGCATGCAGCTCTCTGGTCCTGTGATTCAGACCAAGGAGGGTTTTATTTCTCTCTCCTTCAATAATAAATCCAAGGTTATGTGTCTAAGACTGGAGCAGTAGTCCTGTAGTATCTTTTGCAATTTGAATCTGTCTTGAAGTTCACATGATCTTGTCTTCATGGCCACATGAGGGTGCCAGTGCTCTGGCCACCAGGTTCATGTTCTAGGCAGGAAAAAAAAAAAAAAGAAAGAAAGAAAGGTAGACAGGTAGAGAAGACAGCTGCTATAACTCAATCTCCTTTACAAGCCCTACCAGGATCTCTGCTTGGGTCTCATTGGTCTGAATTATTGTATAGGACAAGGCAGTCTGGGAAATGTGGTGTTTTAACTATGTACCGTACCATTATGAACAAAATTGGGTTTTGTTCCTAAAGAAGAAGGAGCCAGAAAATGGCTTGATAGTAGAATATCTGCTTTGCACAAGTATGTATGAAGCTCTGGATTTGACTCTGATCTCTTACCCTAATCTCTCCCAAAAAAAGATAAAATAACTGGGGCCAGAGAGAAAGTACAACAGGTAGGGCACTTGTCTTGCATGCAGTCAACTCGGGTTCAATACCTAGCATTTTATATGGTTCGCTGAGCATTACAAGGAGTAATTCCAGAGTGCAGATCTAGGATTAAGTCCTGCTCATAGCCAGATATGGCCCGATCCACCCCAATAATAATTTAAAACATTTACATAAAACTACAATTTTGAAAAAAAAAAGACAAAAGTAAAAAAGAAGAGGAAAGACCAACAGACCACCAAGGTGCTGTAGCATATGCCTAGCATATGCTAGGTGAAAAATTTCATGCCCTGGCATTATCTGGGACCAGCACGCCAACCTTACTGACTCCAAGCTCAGGAGCATTGCTGTTACGGACCCTCTTAAAGAAATCAGGGAGAGGGGCCGGGCGGTGGCGCTAAAGGTAAAGTGCCTGCCTTGCCTGCGCTAGCCTTGGATGGACCACGGTTTGATCCCCCGGTGTCCCATATGGTCCCCCAAGCCAGGAGCGACTCCTGAGCGCATAGCCAGGAGTAACCCCTGAGTGTCACCGGGTGTGGCCCAAAAACCAAAAAAGAAAAAAAAAAGAAATCAGGGAGAAAGAAGGAAAAGAAATACTCTAAAATGCAGGGGAATTGCAAGAAGTATTGAGAATTGCATCAATCAATTGCATCAAATTTCTCTCTCTCTCTTCATCCATTCATTCCATCCATCCACAGTTCTGGTAGTGAGAGGAAGAAGTGAATAGTTAATACAGGATTGTAAAAACAAAGTAGACAATAGAGATAAGGGCTGGAAGGGCCAGAAGACCCAGCTCACAATTTGAAGCTCACCACAAAGAGTGAACACTGTTAGGGAAATAGCTACACTAACAACTAGCATGACAAC
>PVKC010026138.1:0-16236 GCA_004027635.1 Crocidura indochinensis | reverse complement strand
TACATTTAGATTAGTTCCAGATATACTTATTAGAACATTAATCTTGAGTTTCAGTAATATCTCTGTAGCTAACTTGGTAAAATATGACATCCCTTTCCAGTTCAATGAACTCAAGATCTACTTCAGAATATTTTATCATGATTTTCATAAGACTTACATCTAAATCTTTCTGGTATTTTTCAAAACAATGTATTTTTCCATAAAAGGAAGAGTACATTGCATCTAACTTTATTCACCTCTTCGTCGTTATTGGCCTTGAAGTTAAGAGTGAAAAAAAAAACAAAAAAACAAAACAAAACAAAACAAAAAAACAACAACAAAAACCACACACAACACACACAAAATCTTGAGGTAGTTTCATTAGTCTTCAAGTTTGAAGTAATGTCTTTTCTAGAAAAAAAGATGGTATCACTTTTGAAGACAAAGTCTATTCAAGTGAATAGAAGTATTTTAAATAAATACATATACATATCTAATTACTTTATTTAAATACTGAGGACACAATATTTTTCATGGTTGACTTTCAGTCATAGATGTACACCACCCTTCACCAGGGCACTTTTTCTACCACCAATCTCTCTCTTTCTTTTCCCCACTCACTCTCTTTAACTCTATGTTTTGCACTACAGCTAGCAAAGGAGTATCCCTTTTCAGAACCCAGTTCTAGTCCAGAGTGATTACCTCCAAATACCATTGTCACTGTGAACCATTTACTACACTGACTGTATACACCACTCTTTGCGACAAACGTCTTACTATAGACTGAACCTCCTGATTATTCTCTTTTCTCTAGATATTATTACAATACTAAATTTTATTTTTCTTATATACCACAATTGAGTGAATTTATTCTATGTCTATATTTCTCCATCTGACTCATTTCACACAGAATAGTAATCTGCTTATAAACCCAGGTTTAAACACATCTCATGACTTCTTTTTCCTGACAGCTGTATAGTACTCCATTGTGTATGTATCACAGTTCTTTAGCCACACATCTGTTCTCCAACACAAGAATTCTTGCCAGATTTTGCCTATTGTAAATAGTTCTACAATGAAAATAGAAATGCAGAGGGTTTTTCTAAAGTTGATTTTTGGTTTTCTCTGGTATAATCTTATGAGTGGTATTGCTAGATGATATGGAAACTCAAATTCTATATTTGTTGAGGAATATACATATTTTCTAAAAATTCTGGACCAATCTATACTAATAGCAGCAGTGAATGAGAAAACTTTCTCCCTGCATCTACACCAGCAGCAGTAGTTCTTATTCTTTATGATGTGTGTTAGTATTTGTGGTGTGAGATATTTCATTGTTATTTTGATTTGCATCTCTCTGAATACTAGTGATGTGGGACATTTTATAATTTGCCTGTTAGTCTTCCGTATTTTATCTTTGAGCCAATTTCTGTTAATTTCTTCTTCCCTTTTAAAAAATAATTTGGCCATACTCGGTGACACTAAGGGTTACTCCTGGCTTTGTGCTCAGAAATTACACCAGGCATGCTAGAGGGACTGTATGGATGCTGGAGTTCAAACTCGGGTAATAAGCTTGCAAGGCAGATTTCATATCCAATGTGCTACCGCTCTAGTCTCTTCCTTTATTTGGATATGATTAGATGTTTTGTTCTTTTTCTTAAGTTCTATCTGAGCCTTGGATGTCTTAGATATTTAACACCTTCTATGATGTGTATTGGCTGGATAAATTTTCCCATTCTGACTGTAGTCTTTGTAAACAAGTCACTCTTTGTTTTGACAAACAGAAGTTAGATATTACTTATCGATTTATTTACCTTTGCTTCTACTGCTTGGTCAGTAATGTTTCTCCTTGAAGATGCCTTCATGATCAATGTAATGGTCTGTTTGCCTACATTTTCCTCTAGGTACTTTATGATTTCAAGTTTGATATCAAGGTTTTTAATCCACTTGATCTGACCTTTGTGCATGGCATTCAAGAGAGGTCTAAGTTCACCTTTTTAATGTAGTTTGCCAGTTTTCCCAATAGTTTTTGAAGTGAATTTACTTGCTTTACTTTGCATCTTGCCCCTTATCAAATATTAACTTACCCTATAACTTGAGGTCAGTCTCAGAAAGTTCAGGTCTATTTTACTTACTGATCCCTGTCATTACATTGATACTAGTCATTTAAGGACTATTCTTTGTAGTGCAGTTTAAAATTGGAAAAACTTATTTTTCCCATATTTTACCCCTACCTCCATGGTATCTCTCCAGGCCTTTGTTTTATTTCTTGATGCAATATTTGGTACTTCACTTCATATAGGAATTTCACTTTTTTTTTTTTTTACTAATTTTGACTCTGAAGTATTTGATTTCTGGTGGCACACTTGTAATTCGGATTGATTTTTTAATGTCTCTGTCTTTGCCTTCATTTATGGATGTAGAAAAAAACAGATTTTTGCATATTAATTTTGTATCCTGCCACTTTGTTATACAAATTTATTATTTCTAAAAGCTTTTCGGTAGAATCTTTAGGATTTTCTAAGTATTCTATTATACCATCTGCAAACAGTGAGAGCTTGACATTTTAATTTCATACCTAGATGCCTTTAATATATTTTTCCTGCCAAATTGCTATGGGAAGTACTTCCAGTACTATATTGAATAGAAGTGACAAGAGGGGGCACCTTTTCTCATGCCAAATACTAGAGAAAAGATCTTTAGTTTTTCTCCAGTGAGTATATTTTTTGCCATAGTCTTATGGTAAATGGCCATGACTATATTTAGAAAAATTTCTTCAGTTTAGATCTTGCTGCAAAGTTTTTACCATGAATGCATGCTAGACCTTGTCAAGTGATTTTTCTGCATCCACTGAGGCAAACATTAATATGTTTGCATTATTTGATTTTATTGATATTGTGTATTTTATTGATTGAATTACTGGTTTTAAACCATTTTTGCATTTCTTAGAATTCTTTGTCATGTTGTATAACATTCTTCAATATGTTGGATTTTATTTGACAGTACTTTGTTGAGGATCTTTGCATGTATGTTTATCAGGTATATCAAACCGTGGTTTTCTTGTTTTGTGATATAAAGGTTCGTAAAGTAATCTCTTGTGACCTTGGGTATATGTAGTATCTGAAGTGACCTTCTTTTTTTAATTAATAGTTTTTATCTTGACCAAAGTGTATTATCTTCTTTTTTAATTCTGATTCAGTTATTAAGTTTGTCTCTCTTTGTGAGTCTTGCTAATGCATTATAGATATTGCTTATTTTTTTCAAAGAATTGATCAAAGATCAATTGATCTTTCATTGATCTTTTCAATATTTATTTTTGGTGTACAGTTCATTAATTTCTACTCCAAATTTTATTTGTTTCTGATTTCTATTTTTGGTTTTTTTGGATTATTTCCCATGTTAAGCTATGTTTTTGTATTATTTGTAGGTCCTTTCTTTATGCATGATGAATGCTTGCAAAGCTTCAAAATTTCCCCTTAAAACCACTCTTGCTGTGCTCCACAAATTCTGATAATTTATGTCTTCATTCGCTTTTGTTTCCGATTATCTATTATTTTCTGTTTGATTTTACTTGTCACCAACTGATCGTTCTTTAGTGAGCTATTTAATATCCCCGTATTCAAGTATATTCCTTGTGTCTCTCTGTATTCACTTCTAATTTTGTTTCATTATAATATGAGAAGATATTTGATAGATTTTTCCTCTTGATTTTCTGGAGGTATGTTTTTATTTTTTTATGGCCTAATGTGTGTATCTTAGAGAACCTCCCAGTTTGATTGGAGAAGAATGCATATCCTGATTTCTGGGTATGAAAAGCCTTAAAACTAAACCACTCTTTTCCATTCTTCCTTCAAATTAAGTAACACTTGATATGTTTTAAACTGTTTGGTCTATAACATGTATTAGAATAATGCTGAAGTCTACTACTATTATTATATTTTTGTACTTATTTATTTCTTTAAGCCAATTAACAGATAAACAATGTTTATTTGTAATTTTTTGCCTCTTGTAAACAGAATATATCTTTAGGAGTGAGATTTCTTCCTGATGTATACATTCGTATACATTCCTTAATTATTATAAAGTGTCCATCTCTGTTTCTTAAAACCATTTTTAAATCAGAAATTTGTATTGTTTGATATTAGTTTGGCTATTTAAGTCTTTATAATGGAAATAATTGATTGGAGAATTGTCCTTCGACCTTTGACTTTGAGTCTGCCTTTGCTCTGATTATTCAGATGAGGTTCTTGCATTTAGCAAATTTTAGGTTAGATTTTCTGATTATTTTGCCACTCTAAGTCTCTTTATTTGTGTATTTAGTCCATTGTTTCTAAGAAAGATGACACTCATGGGGTTTTCTATGACTTTTTTAGAAATTTGTTTTTGAGGGGTTTGTTTTCCCTCAATGTTAAAGGTTGTGAGTTATTGATTATCCATGGGTCTCTGTATCCTTTCTTCAAACCTAATTTTTGTTGAGTATTTTTTTAATTATACCCCACCATTAAATTTGGGCTTGGAGGGTTGCTTATGATAATATTTTGTAAATGTTAAGTTTGCTTATTTTTACATAATTTCCTATTTTAATCTTTCTGCTCTCAATATTTACTTATATATTGGCTTCATCATTATAACTAGAATGTGCCTAGGAGTGCTTTTATTTGGCTAGTTTACCTGGTATTCTTCGAGCATCCAGTGGTTGGGTGCATTTATTCTCAGCTCTGGACATTTATCAGCAATAATGTCTTTGAGTGTTTTTTCTTCATAGGGTTTTTCTTCCTGGCCTTCTGTGAGCACAATGATTTTCATATTTTACTGTTAAATTTATCCCAATGATCTATTATTGATGTTTTTACTTATTTTGATGACATTTCCATATTTTGTTTGATTATCTTAAGACTCCTTTTCTCCATTTTTCTTTTTTTTTAATTTCCTAATTTCTACTACAATATTCTCTAGCCTTGTGGATTTTCTATTCCTTGGATTCTTTGCATTATTTAAATATCTTTAATATTTCCTCTCTAAAGTCCTATTTGAGAGGTAATATAGATGGCAGATGTTAGTTGAGGCTTCAGAACTAGCATCTTCAGCCACAAGGTTTGGTAGGGTTCAGCATTATTTTCCCAATGTGATCTTCATAGTATGGTGCTGTTTTTATGTGTTGTGGTGGGGTTCCTTGATTAGAACAAATATGTGGTCACAGAATTAAGTGGAGAGGCTGTAATCTTTTCAGGGCTCATTTACTTCACTTCATTTTAAGATGGTACTTTTAGCCACAACCTGCTCTTCTCAAACAGCTCCTATCACGGTCTTTATTTTTTACTTTATATTTTCTCCCTGCCACACTACAGCCAGGTCTGCTCACCTCAGTATTATTCAAAACTATGTGTTATTATTTTTTTGGTCCAAGCACCAGCCACATCCTGCAGATAGTCCTACTACTATATGTCAATAGTCCTTTTTTTCCACCTCACAGTCATGTTCTTATCTGGGCTTCTATGTCATGTACACAAATGTCCCAAGAAAAGTTTTTAGGGCTTCACTCTCTGTTCATTTTGTTGCTAGAAACACTTTTCAATTTGAAATTAAGACTTTCTCTGTGACTCTTATATGCAGATATTGAGTTTGGTATTGTATACTATCTAAACGCCTGTTTTCTAAATGAAGGTTTTTATACATATGGCCATTGAGGTCATTGGATTTTACATCACATTCTAGTATTTAAAGTTTTCTAAATTAAGTCTAGCATATCTGTCTTTCAGCAGACTTATGATGCTGAATAGCTACAATCTAATAACACTTTAGACATTATTACTGTTGTCACGCTTTCCAAGTCTAGTGACAGTAAGAAAATCTGTGTAATTCTTATATGAGTCACATTCAAATTCTTCAAAAATGAGAAGCCTAGTAGTGAAAATATTTCAATATTTCTGAGATACGAAGGGCAATTGCTGTGCCTCACTAGTAGCAAAACAGCACCTTCCATCTGTATGGTTCAGAATCTATCTTGAAGAAATTATATTAAAGGCTTTACCTTACCAACCAATTCTGGTAGCAAATGTCATATGACTTTTATTATTTCAGTTCCAGGGACAATGTTTCAACCAAAGTTCTTGCACAGAAGTGAAAATAATGCAAAAAGGACAGGAAATTATCTGATTTGGGTCACCTACAGGGGGCAAATTAAATAAACCTAACAAAAAGTAACTGTTGGAAAATAACATAAAACAGAGAGCATGTTTCCTTAAAAGGTTAAAGGACCTGCATGCATCACTAATACCATTTATAATTTAAATCATATTCACTGAAGTAAGACTTTCATATATTATTTTGTTTTGTTTTGTTTTTTTTGGCCATACCCAGTAACGATCGGTGTTTATAACTGGCTATGTGCTCAGAAATTGCTTCTGGCATGGGAGACCTTATAAGACGCTGAGGTGTGTGTATGGGGTGGGTAATTAGAGGCAGTCTGTCCTAGGTCAGCCATATGCAAGGCAAATGACCTACTACTGCGCCACTGCTCCGACCACATGGAGTAAAACTTAGCCACTGCTATGATCTAAATGAACACAAATAAAGATGAACTCTACAGGAACCATCAGGCAGAAAGATACCAAGAGACTTGGAAGTTGTTTAGATGCATGTGATGTTACATAATTATTTATGCGGTCAGATACCACAAAGTAAATAAATGTTTATATGACTACATAAAGACAAAATAATTTTAAATTAACCACATAAATAATATGAGGGGTTTCTGACAGTGATTTCCTATGCTGCATTTATTGATCGAAAGGGTCAGAGTAGAACTACTGAGAGGCCCAGTCTAGAAATTAATGAAATGAACTCATTCTATACTGGGTTCTACACTGGATGCTGACATACATATTCTATTATATTTTATAATGGCATTTTCGACACATTTCATTGAGTTTCACAACACAGTTACATTGAGTTTCTTCCTATATTTTTATTTTTGCTAAAATTTGAATATGGTGATTTTTTATTCTTTGATGTTTCCTTATTCTTTTTTATTCTTTGATATATCCTTTATGTATTAATTTATAAGATCTGGCATAATAACTATACATTAAATTAGCTCTATTATGCTTATAACTTTTGAAAATGTTTTTAATTGTCCCCAAACTATATTTTGCAATTCGTCTACATTGGACTTTACTCAGGAATTTTGACAGTTATTTTGTTATCAACAGCATGTTATTATCTTAAATATTGCTGTAGAGTATACAAAAAATTATAGAATTTGAATTTTATTTTCTTTCACATACCTTAAGCCCAAATATATCTGTATTTTTCTTACTAATTGTATGATTACATATATATATTTTGATTTTTAACTTTCTTTTTTATTATCTTTAATTTCTCCCTGTATAAACTTTGCATATGACCTTGATTAGATATAGGATCAATATTTTTGGCAAGAAGTAAATAAATGGTATTCTTCATTTTATAGTCAGCAATGGCAAAAAGCCTGTTGATAGTGTGACACTCATATTCTTCATTACTTCCTTCTTTTTTTCCTATTTTTGCTACACACAGAGGTGATCAGAGTCTACTCCTGGCTCTGCACACAGAAATCACTTCTGGCAGATTTGTGTAATTATAATGTGTTCAAGAGATTGAACAGGTGCAGTTACATGCAAAACAAATGGCCTACCCACTGTACTAGCTCTCTGGCTCCAAAATCTTAATTTTATTTGTTGGAAATAAAATATTGTTCAGAAATATAACTTAGAAGACTAAGGACATGTTTTATTCATGGCAATTTCCTCTTTAATCCTAGTATCACATATTTCCCTGAGCACCCCAGAGGGTGATCCCAGAGCATAGAACTAAGCAATGACTGTTGCTTAAAAATAGCAAAATAGAATAAAATAAAAACTATTAAAATATAAATGGAATAAAATAAGTAAGTAGAATTATGAGTAGTAAAAATCAAATACTAATTATTTTACTTTACAACATTGATTATTAGAATTTTTATATTCATTTACCAAATTATCTTTGTAATATGCCCCATCATTTTTGTGGATATAAAATCCTGCTCTTTCATTAATAAATATTCCTCTTCACTGCATTATTATATTTTAAACATGTAGTTGCTTTGATATATATATATATATATTTCAATAACTTTCTTAGTACATTTTTCCATCAATAATATGGTTGCTAACATAGTTATAATATGTTAGTGTCATATGTTAGTGATTTATAAAATCACAAAATTAAGATATTATTCTATATGTAGTAAAAGTTTACAATACTTTTTTATAATAAACATTATTATTATAGTCAAATAAAAATAGTATAGAAGTTAATGTTAATGTCTTGGTTTGTTACAGTCAGTATATATGGTTCTATAAGCATTGCCAGATGTGATTCATGACCACAGATCTAATAGTATATACAGAGCCCAGACCAGCAATGTAAACTACACCCTAAAATAATTTGGGAAATAAAGAAACTTTCTTCATGTATAGATATATAATCCTCACTCTAATATTTTAAAGGTCCATGTAGTTTCTTATTCCAAAAAGCCATCTAAGATATATTTCCCACCTAATTGTTTTGTAAGACACAATACTTTGGTAATATTTTATTTTTTCTGAATAACTCTTGTGTTAGCCTCACTTCCTCCCTAACAGAAGGTTGTTAATCAGTCACTTCTGATTTTTTAACCTATTTGCCTGAAACTGTTTTCTAATTATAAGACCTTTAGCTAATATTTGAACTATAAGACATTATTTATTCCTTTTATTTTTCACCTTCTTCGACTAGAACCAGAAAAGGCAGAATAAGTAATTCAATATAATTCTTTTCTCTCTAATGTCTACTGTTTTTCTTCTAAATCTATCAGGAGCCTTCTTTTGTTCAATATTCTGTAGTTTTAAATCATGTATTTTATTATCTAAATTTACAATGTAAGTCTATCTCAACAAAAAAATTAAGAAAAGTCTATTTCCTCTAAAATGGAAAATAAGAAATCTTAAAACTAGAATAAAAATTCTGAAAATGACATGTCCCAGTATTTTTCAACTTAATTTCTCCTACATACATTTGAAATTATTTTAAGTTAGCCATTATATAGTTCCTTTGAATAAATTTTGGAAAATGGTTAATTACCTAAAATGGAATAAACACTCCCATCTGTTTATAATGTATTCTATAACTCACCAATATGTAATTTCGCTAAGTGGTAGAGAGGTTAAGTCACATGTTTTTCATAAAATAATTATTCTATCCCTGACATAGCATAAGGTTCCATGTGAATAGCCAGAGCCCTGGGCCCAGAGTCAAGATTAAGCCCGGGCACTGTTGTATGTGATTCCTAAAAAACAAGTACTATGAGGAAAAGAGTTAAACAGACACTACCTCAAAGGAGGCCAATCTTAAAAAAACTCCCTACAGGGGCCAAAGAGATAGCAATGAGGTAGGGCATTTGTCTCACATGCAGAAGAACCGTGGTTCGAATCCCGGCATTCCATATGGACCCCTGAGCCTGCCAAAAGCGATTTCTGAGCGTAGAGCCAGGAGTAACCCCTGAGCGCTGCCGGGTGTAACCCCCCAATACAAACAAAACCTTCCTACAGTAAGTGAAAAAGAACTTCCCATCACTGTTTATCAAGGAAAGTGCAAATCAAGCAAGAATTACTACTGCAAAGAACTGAAACAATCCAGTTCATGTCCCTTGCCTTACACACACCTATCCTGGCTTTTATCCCTGGCATCACATATGATCCCCTGAGTCTTCCAGGAGTGATTATTGAGTGCAGAGATAGTGTTTGAACCTCTTAGAACCACCAGGTGTACACTTCACAGACACACAGAAGAAATACTACTACAAACTTGAACTTTTAAAGCTCATTGTTTTGTGTTAGATTATGTGTATCTAAACTACAATTGTTAAACATTAATATTAAACCTATTTTCCATATTATTTTTGGAACTTGAGAACTAAGATTTATCAAGATACATTTTTAGGTTATTGAATGAATAAGTAATTAATCAATAGTGTAAAATATGTGCAGAGCAAGATGATTAAATACAGAAGATTGGTTAAATATAGGAAGGTACATGATGATATATAAGAAGTCTTAAGTAGTTACTGTAAGCCAAATCACCCAGAATAAAGAATATGTGAACAATATATCTAAAAGAGTCAATTAAATATTATTGACAATTTAAAAAATTAAACTAGTAATTTTATATTATAGAAATATAAAATTATAGAATTTGAGATAATTTTCAAGCATAGTGTCATGTTTAATTTATTTTACTTCTGAATAATTTCTATCATCTTTGAAGAATTTTTAAAATGTAGCATGTGATGCAAATTTTATAGTGTCATATTGAATTGTATTAGCAATATTTTAGCTTTCAGTTTCTAACACATTTGATAAAGGGAATTTTATGATTTTTTGGGAGGGATGGGGGCTTTTGGCAGCCCTAGAGAACTATTTCAAAAACTGTCTTTAGGGTCACCCTGATGGGACTCAGAAGATGAAGTGATGCCAAAGATCAACCTGAGTTTACCACGTGTGATGCAGGTCTCAAGACTAGTGAGCTATATTTTCTTCCAGGAATGCAGTTTAAGAAAAATAAATTTAAATACTAGCAAAAGTGATGAGTACCCAGATAGATCATGTATATGTCCTCTGAATAGCAAAATGCTAATTTTGATAGTTTGGGAGTAAACAAAATCCAGAAATTACTGATACTTGAACCTATTGTGCAAGTGTTTGATATTCTGTTTTTAGATTCAAATTGTACCTATCCTAATGAACCTTAGCTCAATATCACTGACTCTTTAAATACAGCACCAGAGCATTCTGAACAGGAACTTATTTTGAACAATTATATATAACTTCAGGTGATGAAAATGCATGGCAGGCTTTTGCTGAAAGATTAGCTAGTATGCTGAATAGATAAATGCTGTTCTAAAGTGTGTTTACCCTGTTGAAGATAATTATAATTACTACCTATTAAAAACCACGTAAAAATCCTCAAAATATAAGATATGTTGAAAACATGCTTGATTGACCAGGATAGTTAGATGTTCATTCACTTAATGTACTTCTAACACAGGTCATGACAAATGCATTTATAAGAAATCTGTTTGCATAATCCCTTTATGTAAACTTGTTCCTGAACCTAAAGCAACAGTTATATAATTCTTATGAGTGGAAGCTTCATAAATAAATGAAATATAAATGAAGTATGAAGAAACTTTTCCCAGCAGGATATAAATCTTATCTTTATTAATAAATCAGAAGAATCAAGGAGACATTCACAGAATCAAAATAAATTAATTACTTAATTCAGTGCTACTAGTGATGTATACTGATGGAAATCCTAATTGGTTCATGTTATGGAAATGTTTTTAAGAAAAGAAATGAACAAAATAATTGTACCGTAGCACAAAGAATATCTCTTAAAATAAGAAATCACATTTTTAAAAAATATTATGAGTAACCTCTCTGAATTGTTAACTTTATCATTGGTCTCTGTCAATTGATCAAAATAACAGTAGAAAAGGGTCCAGAGTTTTCTAAAGCAATGAATAAATGTAAGGAATTTAAATTTATAGTATATACATTAAATCAGCTCTTAATAAGTTACATTACAATCATCACAATAATTCTGGGAGCTGAATTTGGATTTGTCTTTGAGATGGCAAGAAATGACAAAAGTTCCTGTATAACGTTGCTTGATAACCCAGAGAAGTAAAATTTCAAAAATTTAGTTATTTTAGCAAAGTAAAAGTTGGTATGACATAAAGAGAAATAGAAGGTTAGAAGTTCTAGTTGAGAAAAGTGATGAAACCTGAGTAGAAAAAAAAAGTAGTAGGGAAAAGAATTAGTACATTTTAATAAAGATCTAGCATTATGTGAGACTATAAATATTTAAGGCAGTGTAATTATAATATTATTTTTTATTTCAGAACCAATGAAAAGTTCAGATGTAGGTGATAGCAAACATATTTAAATAAAATAACATTCGATGCAGCAAGACACAATTTTTTTTACCCAAAAATGCCCAATTTAGATTATCACAGGAAAAAGGCCAATAACTGGATAAAATATGTAATACAAGGAAAGTATTAATAACATCAACATATATATTGTGTGGGGAAAAACGTAAACTCAGTTGTGAGATTCTAAATTTTAATGTTTGTGAGATATTTTAGTTAAAAGCATTAAATTACACGTGATTTTGCAATAAAATATCAAAAATAAGTTTTGGTTATATGTTTGTAATATCAGTTAGATATGCCTAAAAACATAAAATAGACTCCAAGAATTAACAATAGACATTTACCACAAGCTATTGTTTTAAGTTGTTAATGACTGGTCATGTTCCTCTGTATATATTATCATCTTTTCTCTTTGAACAAATACCTTTTTCCTCTGTGTGTGCAAATGCCGGATTTTAAATGGACTCCAGAATAACATTGTAAAAGAAGACAAATGTATATATATATTTTTAAAGATTAGAATTATTATGTTCTGGGATTTAGAACACAATTTTAAATACTTAAAAAGTGACATATATAGTATATATAGTTGTTCATAACATGAAGATAAAAAACTATGCAAGGATTTTAGAATTTCAGAATCTGAATTGAAATTCAAAACCTGACATTTATTTCCTATGTAATATATGACAGTGAAGATTTATATTTTCAGGCAAAAATTATAAGAATGGAGCTAGGATGGATCCTCAAAAATCTCAGCATTTATAGGAATCTTGGGAATATTATGTTTTGGAAATAGTAATGGCCTGGAAGCAAGATAGATAGTTATAAGACTAAAAGATTTTTATGAGAAATTTTGAATTAATTGTGCTTCCAAAAATAAAATCCCTAATAATAATAATAATAATAAAACAAGAGAACTAATTAACTGAATTCCTCTATTTGAAGTGATTGTTAATAAAAAAATGATCAATAATATAAAAGGGAAAAGAAGTAAGGGCAAAGTGGAGAATTGATGAGAAGTTCTCCAAGTTAATAACATGGGACAAAATGGGAACTAGGATTGGAACTGAGGTGGACTGAGGACTTTTTGGTGATGGGAGTTCCCCCGATTTTATGTTAATTTGTACCTAAAATATGATTGCCAACGTTATGTAACCCAACATGTTTAAAAATAAAAATTATATTAAAAAAATAAAAAAATATATCTTCTACTTTATTAAATGTAGAAACTTTCAGGATCCTAACAATGTTCTTGAAAAGCAGTGCATCAAGTTGGAAGAAATAGAAAATGTGACATCTCTCTAAGAATTAGCTCGAGGAGAGTGGTGGATATTACTAGTTTTTTATTCTAAGAAACCACTTTTTTATCATTCTCATATCAATTAACATATATATAGCTACATAATGCTTTTTTTTAATTTAAAAAAGAAGTAGCAAATAATATACTTTAAAGCAGTAAAGATTATACTTATAGATTAGGCTGAAATTTGAGTCTTCAACGATAAGATAATTGACTTCAAGTTCGGAGACATTCATCTGAACAAATATTTTAAAAACTGTCTTAGAAGCATAGATAGACTCTAATTTACATAAGTAAAATCTGGCTTATAGTCATAAAGTACAGAAATAATCCTACTAAACAGATTAAGGTATGAAAGACCAATGAGTCTGGTTTCATAAGTTGTTATCAGACAATAGAAAGTTGAATTCAGTATCTTGCCACTATTTTTCTAACCAGAATATATAAAGTGATAATTATCACAAAAGTAATTTTAAATTTTCAGATTCAGTCTCTTGGGGAAACTTGTATATTAATTAAAAGTTCATTATAACAGTTTCAATATTAATAATATTTATGATTCCTATGTAAATAGTTATTATACGTTTCCAATTTTATTCCTCTTAAGGTAATTCTACCTTTTCACTTGTCTCTGACTAATCCCTCACTGTTTACTCATCACAGTTGCATAATCCAATGTCAATTGAGTAATGACTTGATGCTATCTATTCTCATATTTGTTACTATCTCATAGGCAAGTGAGTACATCTGATATTTACCATTCTTCTGACTTCCTTTGGTTAAAATGAGAGGTATATTTTCATCCAAATTGCAGCAAACTGCAAGATTTAATCTATTCTTAATGCCACATAATATTTCTTGTTGTAAAACTTTTTTTTCTCATAGTTTTCTATAGTACTTAGCTGAGTTGTGACATAGATATTCATGTATCTTTTTGAATTAATCTATTTTGTGTTCTTATGTTAGGTGCCAAAATTGAATTGCTGGGCCACATGAAAGCTTTATTCTTAATTTATTCAAATGACTTCATACTATTTTCCATACAGACAGAACCAGATGACATAGCCACCACCTATAAGAGGCCTCATTTTCACATCTCAACCAACACTGGTTATTTCTACACATTTTTATATTTATAGTTTTATTGTAGTTTGTATTTATATTCTCCTATTAATAAATGATGACAGACACTTTAATAGGCCTACAGATTATACATCTATCTACTTTGAGGAAGTATCCATTTATGTTACTCTATACATTTTTGAGGTCCTCAGCATTTTAGGGACTTGGCATCACTGAGATTTCTCAGGTCTTTCTATGAACCATTCGGTCAAGGTGATGGGATGGCATTGTGAGCAACTTCTGGCCTCCCTGAGCTCTGCTTGGGATTCTTCTACCCAATGTAATAAAATATTAGTCTTTTTACTGCCAATTTAATATAGTCTTCTGATAGCACAGCTGCGTTTGCCTTGCAAAGGTGGTTGGTTCGAATCCCGGTGTCCCATATGGTCCCCCGTGCCTGCCAGGAGCTATTTCTGAGCAGACAGCCAGGAGTAACCCCTGAGCACCACCGGGTGTGGTCCAAAAAACAAAGCAAAACAAACAAAAAATAATATATATATATATATATATATATATATATATATATATATATATATATATATATAGTCTTCTATCTTAGTAAAGTGCCTAGAATGTTTGAATGCAATGTTGGTTTAATAAAACATAAAATAAATGCTGTTTTAAAAATGCTATTTAAAAATTAAATAAAATGTAACGTTTTCCTAAGTAACACAAAGTAAATGTAGTCCCTCTGATCCTTACAGAACAGTATAAAATATATTATATGAAACAGATTAAAGTTAACTTTTATTTTTTTTTTTTTTTTGGTTTTTGGGCCACACCCAGTGACGCTCATTCCTGGCTATGAACTCAGAAATCACTCCTGGCTTGGGGAACCATATTAGATGCCACCATTCCTATTTCTGAAGTTAAAAATTTTAACCACAAAAAAGAACTACAGTCATGGTGTATACTTGGTTGTCCATTTGGATCCTTAATGGTTGCTTATTATTTATGAAACATATTTCACATAGTATTTATAATTTTTGCTTTATTATAATACATATGTGCTCAGGATAAATTTTTGGATAAATATATACATAACTATGGCTTAATAGAATCACAGAAAAATTGTTTCTTAAGAGGTTAAAATATAAGCTTTTTATCACGCAATAAATTAAATAGTGCTACTAAATCAGAACCTAAAAGAAAATAGAACTTTTTCTATATTCCAAATATATGACAAGATAAAATTATTAGTATTTATTTTGAATCATATTTAAATTATATAAAAAATCATATGACATAAACTAAACTGCAAGTAAGAAACAATGTGCCTTCATTTTATTATTCAGAGATTGACAAAATTGTACATTTAATAAAGGAAAACAAGACAGAAAGGTAACCCTATTTAACATTGTGAATATATTATAGAATATATTAAACTGAGTTTTAACTATTGTTATTCTATGTACAACTCAAAATACTTAAAATATAAAAATTATCCATTCCAATGTATTTAAAACTTATTTATTTATTTATTTGGTTGGGTCACACTTGGCAGCTCTCAGGGGTTACTCCTGGCTCTGCACTCAAATCAGTTTTGGCAGGGATGGGGACCATATGCCATGTCTGGATTTGAACCCTTATCTGTGCTGGATCGACTGTGTGAAAGGCAAAGTCCATCTCTCTGCTATCTCTCTGCCCCCAAGTTTAAATTTTAAAATAACTAGAATACAGTTTTTCCAGAACTGGAATATAAATGGAATTATAACATTGTAAATGGAAAATAGAGTACTTTAAATTGCAACAGTGCAAAGGGCAAAATAAAAGACAAATACCAAATAACACTTTCAGTGCTGCCCTCTAAAAAGAGAATGGCCAGTGTTTCCAAAATTAA
>PVKC010026137.1:0-16234 GCA_004027635.1 Crocidura indochinensis | reverse complement strand
GTGTAATGAACTTCAGTCACAATAAAAATTAAAAAAAAGAATAAAATAACTAAACATTTGGTTCAAAAAAATAAAGAAGGGAGCCGGGAGGTGGCGCAGGAGGTAAGGTGCCTGCTGCCTTGCCTAGGACGGACCACGGTTCGATCCCCCAGTTCCCATATGGTCCCCCGTGCCTGCCAGGAGCGACTTCTGAGCACGTAGCCAGGAGTAACCCCTGAGCGTCACTAGATGTGGCCCCAAAACAAAACAAAAAAATAATAAAAAAATAAAAATAAAGAAA
Source organism: Crocidura indochinensis (assembly GCA_004027635.1). Taxonomy (NCBI): domain Eukaryota; kingdom Metazoa; phylum Chordata; class Mammalia; order Eulipotyphla; family Soricidae; genus Crocidura; species Crocidura indochinensis. The sequence goes on along the minus strand of PVKC010026137.1, from coordinate 15,954 downwards.
CAGAGACAAACCCTAATAGCAGAAATTAAATGAGAGGGCGAGGTTGTCCTGGAGCTAGGAGTTATGAGACCTGGCTTGAGGCATGTATTTGAGGTCCAGTAGCCTGGAGAGAGGCTCTAAAGTCAATTTCTAGAGGGTCCACCTTGTGTAATAGTCTCCACGAGATTGTTCTCAGCTGAGGAAGGGAATGATTCTCCAAAGCATAGAGGGGATGATTTAGCAGAAGGGGAAAAAGCAAGGAAAACCCCAGAGTATCAAGACACCCCGAAGGGTAATACTGCCTTTAAGTTGAGAAATACAGTTACATAAGCAAGTCAGAGGAAGAAAAATACAGTTTTGGTTCTGCTCACCTGGAGGCAGATTTGAGATTCTCAGTTTTCCATGTGATTGGGAAGAAGTGACCGAATGGGAGCATGCAGATGAGGTAGTTTCCTATGTCCCCAACTGGTCAAACTTGTCCTGCTTATTCAGAATAGATCTGGGGTCTAAGCAGGTTGTGAGATCTTTCACTCTTTGGAATGGGGGCCTGATGAGGTCTCATGTGAGTCATGAGGACAGAGGTCACAGACAGTGACCCTGCTGAGATGAAAAAATAGGCAAGTAATCTGGTGTATGTTAGATTGGGTAGCAGGTACAGGCAAAGACTCTTGGCTTCTTGTCTTCAAGCTGTCAAGATTTAAAGCAGGGGCTGGAGAAATAGTATAGAGGGAAGGGTGTTTGCCTTGCATACAGTCAACTCAATTTGTAGCTAACCTGGTTTGCAGCCAACCCAGGTTCAATTCCAAGTATCCCATATAGTCCCAGAGTATCAGTAGGTACTCCTTGACTGCAGAGCCAGAAATAACCCCTGAATATCACCAAATGTACAAGGTACAGAATTCCAAAGACTTTATTTTTGTTCTTGCTATATCCAGCAGAGCTCAGGGCTTATTCCTGGCTCTGCACTTAGGGATCAATCCTGGTGGAGTTCAGGGGACCATATGTGATACCAGAGTTAGAACTCAGGTCTTCTACATGCAGAGAACTCCCTTTCTCAGAAAAGGCTTTAAGGTAAGGGAAAGAAAGGTAAAGAGAGAGGCATGGAAGCTCCAAGATTATGAGAGAGGTCTCCTCAAAGAGGATTCCAGAGACAGGGGGAAACCTTTCCCTTATATATACATTTTCCCCATTTATATATCTTGAGTTTATTTTTATTAAATATCTTTATTCAAGCACCTTGATTACAAACATGATTGTAGTTGGGTTTCAGTCACAGAAAGAACAAAGGGTGGTTTGATGATCTTTTTATTATGTTTTAAGAATATGGGCTATAAAAATAGGAAAGAGGAAGCTGGGATAAGAAGCTTTGGAGTTTGATCAGCTAGATTACACAGCAGGACCTTGGTCATTCCGTTTATAAAGTAGCCCAAGGAAGTGTGATGTTGCTGATATTTCCCTATCATTATGGTAATATTCCTAATTTTGCCCTTTTTTCTTTTTCCCCTCTCACTGACAGTTGCTCCTGGGTTAGTGTGTCTAGCTCAGGTCAGTGTATTCTATGGTGAATCTGAGATGGTAAACAGGAGTTTACCCATCTCTCACCTCTAAGGGAGACCAGAGATTTCTGGAGACTGAATTTACAAATCAGTTGCAAAATTGTAACCTGGTGTCATACCTTTTGGAATCAGCCATTTGTCATTTTGAAAACTCCTGTGAGATGAGGCCCTTGAGTGGAAGAGAAATGCCCTGTATCTGTCATGTTTATCAATGATTCTAGAAGTAAGAGAAGCACAGCAAAGGTTGGCAAGATTTCATCAGTTTATGCGATTACTATATTCTTTTCCACAGAAGGAGAAAAACAAGCCATTGTAGGGGGCAACTCGTATTCTGAATTTCTAGCTGTGCTCCTCTGCACTATTCCTAAGGTGGATATGAGAGGTGTGGCTAGTACTTTTCACCCCTTTGTGTCTGATTTATGATTGTGCAGAACTTTCATACAAATGAAAAGGCTACTGTGATCTGTGCTTGGCTTTGCAGGCAGATGAGGATTGGGTAGCCTCACTGGGGGTGTGATTCACTCATATTAATACTGAAACTTTATTTTAACCCTACTTAGAATCAGGGCATCAGACAGGAACCAACAGCATCTTCAGTTTTCCACTTTTGTTGGAGTAGTAACATGGCAAGTGTTCAGTACATTATAACAGAAAAACTCTCATCATTCATCACTTGGGTTAAAGATATTTTTTTTTGTTTGTTTGTTTTTGGGTCACACCCGGCAGTGCTCAGGGATTACTCCTGGCTCCATGCTCAGAAATTGCTCCTGGCAGGCACGGGGGACCATATGGGGCACCGGGATTCGAACCGATGACCTTTTTGCATGAAAGGCAAACGCCTTACCTCCATGCTATCTCACAGGCCCCAGGTTAAAGATATTTTTTATATTTGCTTAATCTTCTTTAATGAAATCAGTCAAAGCAGCATTCGAGAAAGCAGCAAGACTATTTTGGGGCAGAGAAACTAGAAAACAAAAACTATGTTCAGGGAAAGATGTTGTTTCAACACCTTGGTGGAACACCTCCCATATCTGTAGCTTTCACATCACCCAAGAGCATGTTCATACACTGGTTAGTGGAACAAAGAGAAAGTCCCCCCTACCTGGTTTGCAGAATTTGCTGATTGTGAGGTGTGCAGTGTAAGGAAGCAGCTGGCAGTTTGACACCTACCCCCCCCCCCCAAGTCCCTAGATAGCTAACACCTCCTCTTCTGAGTCAGGACAAACCATTCAGTAGACAACTGCAAGTTTCCTTTCATTCCTCGGTGATTTATGGGGATCATTTGTGAACTGGATACACAGCAGCCTTTTCACCTGACTTTCTCTTCCCGAGAGATGGAGTGGTTATTGTTTTGCCTTTCGCTGGTTGGACACTACGATTCAGAACGTTAAATAATTCAGAGCCTGCTATTGATCCCTTGCCCCTGTGGCATGTGCTTGATCCAGGAATGCTGCTGGATTTATTTTAGTCTGGACATGTAATTCCCGTCATCTCTCTGTTCGTCTGAGGTTTCTCTACCTGTCATCAGAAAAGGAGGGAGAGGCTATGGTGTTAAAACCTCCAGGGAGCTACCTTCCTTTTTTGGCCGATGGGAAAGAATGCAGAGCAGTTTTTCTTCTTTATCAGTCCAAGGGGGTAATTTTCTGGAACACAGGATTCAGATGTGAGGACTCAACAGGATTAAGATCAAGAATTTAGACCCAGCTCACCGTGTGAAGTGATTCAAAAACACACCCTTTGTGAATGCATCCCACACTTGTTCCTTGTTGTCTTGCAAACCTACCATTGGTCATTTTGTTTCAACAGGAATATAAAACACAGTATTTAATATTTTTAAACAAATACAGGCAGTTCAGCACTTATAGAAAGAAAATGAGATGGTTGTTTATTTTTTTTTATTAATTACCTACTGAAACTTTTGAGGATAACTTAAACTAATATGCATGTGCATGGAAATGTAAAAAAGTACTTTGCCTTCAATGTTTAAGGAGTTACATAAGTCTTATGTCTTTAGATTATTTTGTGTGCTGCTAAGAAATAGTATGTACTACAACTGGGAACTTGAGGGACAAAGTAATGGTACTTGGGTCCTGTTCTTGGGCATCTGGGTTCTTTCCAGTTTCTGGCTATTGTAAATACAGTTGCATGAACATAGGCAAGCAGAGGACAATTTTGTATTTGTTTGTGTGAGAGTTCCTAGAGTATATCCCTAGGAGTATGGCTGAATCACATGGGAGCTGAATTTCCAGTTTTTTGAGGAATCTTCATATTGTTTTCTAGAAAGACTGGACTAGACAACATTCCCACCAGCAGTAAATGAGAGTTTCTTTCTCTCCACATCTCCTCCAGCACTGACTGTTCTTGTTCTTTGTAATGTGTGCCAGTCTCTGTGGCATGAAATGGTACCTCATTGTTTTGATTTGCATTTCCCTGGTGATTAGTGATGTGGAGCATTTTTTCATGTCCCTCTTGGCCATCTGTATTTCTTCTTTGAGGAGGTGTCTGTACATTTCTTCTCCCCATATTTTGATGAGGTTAGATGTTTTATTCTTGCTAAGTTCTGTCAGTACCTTCTTTATCTTAGATGTTAGCCCCTTATTTGATGGGCATTTGGTGAACAGTTTCTCCCATTCTTTGTATACTAGTCACTCTTTGAGATGCAGAAGCTTCTCAGTTTAATGTAGTTCTATTTATTTATCTCTGCCTCCACTTGTTTGAAGAGTGGTGCTTCCTCCTTGAAGATGCCTTTAGTCACAATGTCATAAACTGTGTTACCTACATGTTCTCCTATGGTTATACCTTATGGTTCCGAGTCTGATCAAGGTCTTGAATCCATTTGAATTTGACCTTTGTGCATGGTGTTAGATGGAGGTTCAAGTTCGGTTTTTTGCATGTGGTTGACCAGTTGTCCCAACACTACTTATTGAAGAGGCTTTCTTTCATAGCTTCATTTTGTGTTTCTTGCCACTTTATCAAAGATTAATTGACTTTATGTTTGGGGAACATTGTCTGAATTCTCAAGTCTATTTTATTGATCTGAGGGTCTCTCTTTATTACAATATCATGCTGTTATAATGATTATTGATTTGTAATACAATTTAAAGTTGAGGAAAGTGATGCCTCCTAACTTCATTTTCCTAAGAAATAACATTTCCAAGAAACAAAAGAGGACACAAGGAAATGGAAATACATATCCTGTTCATGCATTGGGATATTAACTTTATTTAATTGGAAATACTCCCCAAAGCATTATACAGATTTAATAAAATTCCTCTAAGGATACCCATGACATTCGTTAAAGAAGCAGACCAACACTCCTGAAATTTACTTGGAACAATAAACACATACTAATAGCTAAAACAACCCTTGAGAAAATACATTATTTTGTGACTGCTAAGAGAATAGGTTTGAGGGATGGGTGAGAAACTGGGTATAGTGGTAGAGGAAAGGTCACAATAATGGTGGGATTGGTGCTGAAATGTTGCATTTCCAAAACAACTCTATTATGAACAACTTTGTAAACCACTGTTTAAAGTAAAAAAAATAGTAAGTAAAATGCAAAGATCTCAGAGAGTGGAGAACACTGACCTCCTTTTCCTACTGGAGCTCCTAAACATCTCTCCAAGGAGGAGTGATTCTCCCAAAGGTAACACTAAAGCACATTCTATGCAGCTACATGCCAAGTTTCCTCTTGGTCTCAGTATTTATCCTGAGCCTTCGTGCTTGCCTGTTGGACCGAGCTAACTGAGAAACCCAGTGAAGTGATTTGACGAAGAATTTAGTTTTCCTCTGTAAGTCTCCAGCCTAAACTGTGTGATATTGGATCCACAGTATCCTAGCATGTCTCTGCCCATCTGCCTCTATCTTAGTACATTTATTGGTATTTTGATTCCAGACAATTTCTGTTCTTCTCTATTTCTTATCCCAAGACACAAAATTCTGAAAGAAGATCCTCTGCCTGCTTACTTTTTTCTCTAGGGATCTTCAACATTGAATATGATATCTGGTTTCCAATAGAAGCTAAATAAATGCTTTCAAATTAGCACAGACCAAAGGAGCATACTAAGATAGGGCATTATTGAATTAAATACTCAGGTTCCAAAACCAGAACACTGGAGAGACGTGGCTCTGGAATCGGACGGTGATCTGGAAAATAATTCACACAGACGCATGGAGAGAGAGAAAGATTTTGAGGAGTTTTCCCTACATTTACCCTTAGCTCCTAGAAAGCTGCAGCTCCAAGTAGTTAGCTCCTAGGAGATCCAGAAACATAAGAGAGTTATTTCCTCTCTAACTGAGTATTTAATCTGAGGGAAATCATCCCATGTGGAAGGTGGGATCAGCTGCTCTCAACACCAATTCAACAGGCTACATTCAAAGCTGATTCCTACCAATGAGTACAAGGCACATACTGAGTGAGATAGTAATGGATCAATCTCATAATCTCACAGGACATGACCTCTTCTGTGCTCAGGGCAAACCCAGGAAACAATATTCATATTCTCCAACATTATGTGTCTGTCTGCCCTCCTATCCTGGATTATTCTTGGAGTCTAAGAGAATCCTTCTAGCATGATGGACCAGACTAACATATTGGACTCTCCTACCAGAATGGACCAGCCTAGTAGGATGAACCTTCCTAACTGTTGTACCAACCTAGCATAATATACCTGTCTAATTTGGTGGACTATTCTAGCATGACGGACTAACTTAGAGTGATGATTTGGAGTAGGAATGGTAGGGTTTTCTTTGTTTTGTCCCACCCAGAATTGATCAACACTTACTCTTAACTCTGTGCTCAGTCATAACTCCTGGTGGTGCTCAATAGGCCATATAATGTGCTAGAGATTGAACCCAGGTGAGCTACATGCCCTACCTTGTATTATCTTTCCATCCCCAGAACAAATACTCTGTAGTCATATGTCAGGGAGCAAAGGCTACCAAAGTTAAATCTATAGCAGCCTCCTGGGCTTCTATGTACTTCTGTTTAGTTATTTGAAAAAGGCAGAAAGTTGGGTCCAGCTCAAAGGATTGTTTTGTAGAGTAGAAGCCTTCACATCAGGAAACTGCTAATGAGTCAATGATAGATAAGATATAACAGCATAAACAGTTCTCTAGAGATACAGGATTGGATTCAGTTAGTTTGGAACTATTACTGCCTTACTAAAATATATGAGAGACCTGAATCATCTCTATGGAAAACCCTCTTCAGACTAAGTTCTACTTGACCTGCGCATGCTGACAAGAGATTCCCCTCTGGTGATCAGGGAATCTCTCCTTGAATTGGGCAAGTGGTGCTACAAGCTGGGTTCAAACTTGAAAGCATCTTTAGTGTACAGAAAATTACACTTCACTAAATAATCTTACAAAGGCAGTATGATGTTGGAGAGGCAATACAGCAACATATATAATTCTTTGAGTTCAGCCAGGAGTGACCCCTAAGCACAGAGCCATTAATAAGCCCTGAACATTGTTGGATGTGGTTCCCAAAACAAACACACAAAAGCAGTACCGATGCAGCCTCAAAGAGGGGTGCAAATCCAGAAACAATGTGTCAGCTACGTAACACCAGAGATCATCCCTCCTAAATGTATGTATTAATGCATTTCTGGAATGAGTGACACTGTCATTGAGACTCAAGTTTTAACGTTATTAAAGAATACAATGTCTATGTTTATTTGGGTTTTTTTTGTCTTGTTTTGTTTATGTCACACCAGCAATGCTCAGGGGTTACATCTGGTTCTGTGCTCAGGAATCACCACTTGTAGACTCAGGGGATGCTGGGGATTGAATCCAAGTCACTGTCATACAAGGCAAATGCCCTACCCACTGTATTATTACTATGCCCCCTAATAGATATTTTTAAAGGTTAAAAATATCTAAATGCTATTAGAAGAAAGTGAACAAATCACTAGTGGAATGTTCTGAAGAGAAACTGGGAATTTAGAATTTCCTGTGTCTGTCTTACACCTTACATAAAAGTCAACTCGAAGTGGATTAAAGACCTTGAGATTAGACCCAAATCTATAAAGTTCATTGAGGAAAACTTAGGCAGAACACTCCACGACTTAGCCCTCAAAGAAGCCTTTGATGATGGAATGCCAATGACAAGAACTATAGCATAAAACCTAAATAAATGGAACTACAACAAACTGAAAGGCTTCTGTATGGCCAAAGTAACATGGGCTAAAATTAGAAGACAGATAACAGTGGGAGAAAGTTTTTGAACTTAACACACCAGATAAAGGTTTGATATTTGGGATATACAAAGTACTCACAAATATTAAATCTGTAAAATCTATAAAACCCCATTAAAAATTAGGAGAGGAAATGAATAGACACTTCTCTAAGGAAGACCAACAGATGACCAACAGACACATGAAAAAATGCTCACCATTACATCATTAGGAAAATCCAAATTAAGACAATAGTGAGATATCATCTTATGCCAATGAGGATGGCGCATATCAAAAATACTGAGAACAAATATTGAGAGAGAGAAAAAGGCAGAATGATCTCACTCATCTATGGGTTTTAAGAAAAATGAACGACATTCTTGCAATAATAATTTTCAGACACAAAAGAGAAAAGAGCTGGAAGTTCCAGCTCACCTCATGAAGCTCACCACAAAGAGTGATGAGTTTAGTTAGAGAAATAACTACATTTTGAACTGTCCTAAAAATGAGAATGTATGAGGGAAATGGAGAGCCTGTCTAGAGTACAGGAGGGGGTTGGGTGGGGAAGAGGGAGATTTGGGACAATGGTGATGGGAACGTTGCACTGGTGATGGGTGGTATTCTTTACATGACTGAAACCCAAACACAATCATGTATGCAATCAAAGTGTTTAAATAAAATATATTTAAAAAATAAAAAAAATACTGAGAACAATCTCTGGTGCAGATGTGGTGAGAATGGAATGCTCATTCACTGTTGATGTAAATGATGCCTGGTATAAGCCCTATGGAAAATAGTACAAAGAGTTCTCACTAAACTCAAAATTGGGCTGCCATATGACCCAGTTATCCATCATTTGGTCATCTATCCCCAGGATAGAAGACCATTTATTCAAAAGGATATGTGCACACCTCTATTCATTGCAGCACTTAGTACAATAGCCAAAAGTTGAAATCAACTTAGATGTCCAAAAACAGACAAATAGATGATGAAGATGTGTGTGGCACATATATACAATGGAATGTTAGATAGCTGTAATGAATGATGCAATAATGTAATTTTAAACTATATGAATGGAACTGGAAGATATTATGTTAAATATAGAAACCAGAACAAGAAATATAAAACAGAATTCTTTCACTTATATTTGGTATTTAGAATAACTGTATGAAGAAAGGTAATGGTCTAAATGGGAGTTATCTTGAATACCCTTGGCCCTAGAATACAGTGAAGTGAAAGAAACTGAGTGGAAGAGGGAAGGAAAAGAAAAACAATTATGAAAGTAAGGTGCCAGGTATCAAGCAGTCTCAGGTACATTGGTATTGTTCAAAAAGGACAGAACTAAATATCTAAGTCAATGGCAACAACAATGGAATCAAGAGACACAAACTTTAAAATCTAAACTTGAAACACTTCTGTTATGCTGGCAGAATATTGGAGAAAATTGGTGGAGGGAGGTGGACACTGGTGATAGAATTGGCCATATCTCCAGACATCTGGTAAACCATCTATCAGCAACAAGCTACAGAAGAGCTGCACCTATACTGTGGGTGAAAGGTGCACACTGTCAGTTCCAAATCCACTTTCAATGCTGATGTAAAATAATAGCTCTGTCAAAGAAACTTGGAAGTTTGAGTTCTTTTTTGCTGCACTATAAGTCCTTTTGATAGGTAAGAGACTCAGATGTCTCTTGGATTGGTACAAAGAGCACAGCTATGAAGATAGCTTCAGACCTGATATGTGACCCCAAAGCTCTGTGATCTGTGCTAAGTTGCAGTGCCTGTGTCTGAAACAGACATAACATGGCAATCGAAATGATTAGCCTCCCCTGAATACTCCAAACCACCATTGATACTGCCTTACTGATATCAGTATTATTCTTGATACAATCCTTTGTTTATCACCTGTCCATTGATGGATATTGGTTCAAACTGTTGCGGTAGTTTATGTGAAGTGAGAAGGAGAGAGATGGTAGCCTCAAGAAGGAAATTTCCTACTTATTTCTCTACCCATCCCAGTCACCTGGGAAATTACCCGGGAAATTTAGGAATGATGAGAGTTTTGATGGGCTCCTGCACTGTACAGACAGACATTAAGTCTCACCAATTCCAGTAAGCAGCATATCAAACTGTGATTGAAGTCCACTTGCTCTGCTCCATGTGGGGATAATTCTTGCCACCCGACTTCTTGGGGTGGGGGAGCTGAGGACTCAAGTTGGAATGAGAAATTGCTCTTTGCAGGGAAGTCCGTCCTAAATCTTACTCAAGCTTTGTAAAATCAATTGCCTTCTTACAGAAAAGAATCTCAGGAGAAGAGGAATGTGAAGTCAAACAAGTTTATGGGGAAATTAAGGGAGAAAAGGAGAGAGGTAGATTGAGATAAATGCTCAAGAGAGAGAGCAAGCAGAGTCTTCTCCAGAATTGAGAACTCAAGTAGCACTTTGGGGAAGGTTAAGTCCTGTTTATCTTCTATATCTGCCTTTTTCCTAAATTCTTTACACAAGTAAAAGTTAATGGGGCTTTTCCCTGGGGAAAATCTTTTACCTTCTAATGATGGGCCATTCTTGAGTTTCTTTTGCAGCCATTGTGCACTCTTGATGCTTCTTGCTTTCAGGAATCCATCTACGCTTGACCACAATTTCAGCATCTTGATTTTCTGGGCTCTTGAGATGGGTCTTTTGTGTCAAAACCTCCATGTCTTTGAGCTGGTTTAGGTTTCAGACATTTTGCCTATATACATTACCAGAGTTCCCCACCTCTTGCAAAGAACACTTTATTTTTATTTAATAAAAACATCAAACTTGGGTCTGGAGCCATGATGCAGAGGTAGGGCATTTGCCTTACATGAGGTTGACATAGGACGGGCCATCATTTGATTCCCTGGTATCCCAAAGGGTCCCCCAAGCCAGGAGTGATTTGATTGTATAGCCAGGTATAACTCTAGAGCATCACCAATGTGGCCCAAAAACCAAAACAACTAAACAAACAAAAAACAATCAAACAAACAAAAAATCATCAACCTGTCTTTGTAGCCTCATTTAAGAAGAGGAAATATGTAGATTTCAGATTAAATCATAAATTATTTCTCTAGGTGCAAAGATTTCCCCAGCCTTGGTGTACATCAGTGTGGCTCTGTTATCTTCCCATCACCCTTCTATCCCTGTGTTCTTAAGTCTTCTTTGCCTACAACTTTAGGCTCAAAAGAGGCTATGAGTTCAAGATGAACTGAGCTTCTGAGATCTGGTGTGTGAAAATAATCTATAATTCAGTGGAACCAAGACTAGTTTTGTTTTAGGAAAGGAAGATTAATAAATAGCAGCTGGCCTACCTTGGGTATAGGTACAAAAGCACATTTTTAATGAATTTTTAAGCCCATAGGTAGTCGCCTAAATGAGTTAAGTTAACCCTAAATGAGTCAGTTTCTAGGGCCATCAAATACTTATATGGCTGCTTCTTTTTCTTACAGCACCTAGTGGAAGCCTAACTCCTTCTTTTGGATCTCAGCCAAGCTAAGCTTTTCATGTGTTTGGAAAAGAGCCTGTGTACCATTTTTTCTCTTCTCTCTCTTCCCCCGGGGCTTCACTGAAAGTCATCCTAATATTACTTTATCATGTATGTGCCCTTTCTGGGGTGGGGAGTCTCCGTATGTTTGAATCATGTGGCTGCTATCTGGCTATGTTTGTTGCTTTGCTTATTCTGTAGCCAAGAACTGGAAACCATTGCTTTGGATCCTTCGTGTTTGACCATCTACAAACCATTTCCCCATTTTCTGTTTTTTTCCCCACCATCCCTTGATCCCTGATGATAAGTAAGGGCTTGAAGGTATGAGGTAATTTTCTGAGAATAAAGATGGAGAGAAGATGGTGAAGACATTGAATCTTGGGGCTCTCCCATCGGGAAGTGTTTCAGCATGAATGAGAAGGGCAATGGTAGATAATAAGTTTGAGCTCTGCTCTCAGCTGGTGGATGGCACAGCCCACAGGATGCTGCCACCATGTTCTTTCTAGAATGTCATCCACAGGGAGGTTGAGTGGGTTGATTTTTAAGATAAGGATGTAGGAAGTTGAGTACTGGGAGCAACTCATGTCCCACAAGTCTCATTAGCCTCTATAGCAGGCTCAGAGGCTGGCAGGTTTTCCTCCTTACTCAATGGTGCCAGGTGCCCTATAAGTAAAATGGATCTGTTGTCCATCTTTGAGGACATAGTCATTAATGAGAAGTCATTTTTTTCTTCCACTATGAATCTTTGTAACTTTCTAGAGAGTAAGGGCAGGTTCGACTTGTGTTTGTCATGGGCAGGCACACATGTGACTTGTTTAACAGAATTAAAACATTAAAAAGACTTCAACATTTGCCTAGGTCTAAACTAGGGTATCTCAAAGAAGTAATCTGGGGCACTCCCATACTCAAATCTAGTCCCCAAATATTTTTCCAATGAGCTTAAGTTTTCCTTAACCAACAGTAGCAAGGGGCCCAATACTCACCTGAAGTCACCCAGGGGGTGCCTGAGATGACACTCAAGTCGTCAAGGATTCTGACACACAATAGACTTACTGTCAATTGGACTCATAGGGTGAATCTGGTTCATTGAAGAACTTTGCTCTGAAATGATGCTATTAAACATCTCATAGCTAGTGGTTCTACGTTTCTTAAGATACGGCTGGGTTTGTAGCTGAACACAGGGAGATTCTACTCAGGGTGTCAGTGTCAGAAGGACAAGTAACATGTTTCTGGGATAGAAAGACCTATAGAGCAGGAGTTGTTGTTGAAACCCATCTAGGTATGGGTGCATTGTCGTATTGTCAGGGCTTTCTATAAATATGGGTTATATTGGGGGTGCAGACAGGTCTTTCCTGGAGAGTGGGGGGTATAATAGCTCATAGTTTTATAGCACTCCCACACCCCCAGAGTCAGTACTAAGGGAATCTCCACCAAACTGAGGACCCATAGAGGAAGCAGGTTTAATGAGATAAATTATTTTCCTGATGTCATAGATGACATAAGTTTTATTGCTTGTAACTTTTCTTCACTCTTTCTACTTGGAGCAGCCAGTGCTTCTCATTGTCCCCTCCAGGCCTGTCCTAGAGCCCTCATTGTTTAACCAACTTTATGGCAGGTTTCTCTGCCATCTCAATTGTGTTTCATTTCACATATCTTGCTCCCATGCAGCCAAAGGGAACCTCCACTTCAACCTATAGAATCTTAGCCAATTGGAACCTTCTAATGGAGGATGCCCAGGTTCCCTGATTCCATTGTAAGTTTTTCTTTCCTTCAGTCACAGTTCTGCAGCAGCTTTCTCTCTTGAGAAGGTTTTCTCAAGCTAAATTTTGGCTTTTTATTTTTAAATGCAGAGTTTATTTAGCTGTTCACTCCAACCATGGAAAGTCTGAAACACCTGAGATTCCTTTAGACTGAAAACCGCCCATATAAAATAATCCATTTGAGATATTTGACTCTATCTAAATGTCAGAATTATATTGCTTTGGGCACAGACCATTGAAAAATTTCCAGACCAAAGCTAAACAGTTGCAAAATGGAAAGGTTATATATGGTATTTCATACCAAACAGAAGCAAGGGAAGCCACTGCAGAGACACAAAATTAAGTATCAGAATTAATATTTTTTGGAAAATTTAATGACAAGAGACATGAGCCTAGTTATGGTCATGCTTATGTCAGGCAAAGAGTAATGTAAGTTGAAAAGTATTACTCTGTATTTGTTAATGTTATGAACAAAATACCAGTCTAATGCCAAATATATATTGAGTCTACTTTAAAGATCTGGAAGATAATAGTTACAGAGAGAGGGGTGCAATACATATCTTGAGAGTAGATGCCTATAAAAATAATTGTATATGCACTACAAATGACTGTTCCGTTCCTGATAGTTGTAGACGAAAGATATCTTTATGGACAAAGATAGCTATTACTCATTTAAGAGGGAAGAGAGAGAACCATTCCCCCCAAAACCAAAAAACAACAACAATAAAAAACAAAAAACAAAATCACAAAACAGAAAGGACAAAAAGGGAGAAATGGATGCCTATTAGAGGGTCCCAGCCAAGGCTGACTCTGGAGTATATAGTGGTACCTCCCCATGCACCCCCTTTTTGGTGTTCTGGGACTACATGAGTTCAGGCAATGACCATAGACTAGAGGTCTGAATGGTGGTTGTGGAGGCCATCCTGGAGGAACTGGGGGGCTTTTTGGCTGAGGTTTTTTTCCTCATTTATGCCTCTCACCACCTCCTCTGGGCCCTGCCTAGGGCCCTACTTGGGGGCATGTCATTGGAGATAGGGCTCCCCCAGCCTTCCTGCTTTTTTCCTCTTAGACCTTCTCTTCTACTACAACATTCATCTGCAGTGCTGCAGTTAGGGATCTGCATATTATTGGGATGGGTCACATGCTCTTTTTTTGATACCTCACCCCACCCCGAATCAACCTTTACCCCTGCACTCTGCTCCCAACTACCCTTTATCCCAATTAAATGCTAGGACCCATGTCTTTCTTTGAGGTCTGATTTTTGGAGGCACAAACAGGAATACAAGAGAAAAGGGTAAAAAAACTGTGCCTAACTGGAGAAACTGAAGCATTTCATTTCAGGGTCTCTCCTCCTTTCTGTCAGGTGTGTGTATAAAGAGGGGATCCCCTGAAATGCAAGGACTAGGTTATGTCACATATAAACTAAATTCCTGTTCTCCAGGGTTCAGTTATGCATTCTTTGATGAGGATTCCTGGAGCTTTTGCAGCTGAACATAGAGCATGTCCCCATGTCCCTGCAGTGCATGCAGCTGGGAACTCTAAACAGGATTAATGGGCATTTATTGCAGCGACTGTGACGTACCCCACCAAAGGGTGCCCGCTTTCCTTCTTGGACTCAACAGCAATTGTCTTAGGATTCTGGGATGCTGTTTCCACTAGAGGGCATTGCAACTACATAAATCAGAAAGGAGGTTCAGGGGCCCCCACTGTGTTGAATGAGGCAATTAATGACACCCTGTTCCCCTTTTGTATTTCTCAGAGAATCACATTGTCCTACTGGGTTCAAGCTGCTTTGTTGGACTCAGCATGGGATTCCTCCTGGGAATTCAGTGAATAGCAAGAGATTTCAGGGTCCCTGCTGGTCTCCCAAATACTTAACTTGGGGTCTGGAGGGAGCAGACATGGCTGTTGGTGGAACTTCATCTTCCTATGGGTAAGGCTAAGCTCTTCTCTCTCTCCACACACTGATGATGTGATATATGACACATGTCAATGACTGAATGAGTGAACCAAGGCACAGATGGTACCATCTTAGTTCAGGACATGATCTTTCTACATATTTTTCTGATTATAACAAACACGACACACAAGATCTTCTTGGTGCATGATTAGACATACTTCAACTACTCTTGAGAGACATTTGAAAACCTTTTCTTTCGTTACAGATGAGGACATTAAATTGTAGGAGATGCAAGCTGTTTTTTCCAAGTCTCAAGGGAAATAAGTAGCTGATATGAGGTCTAGCCTTTGACATACTGTTGTACTTTCTCTCTATCCTAGAACAGCCATGGGAAGACAGTGATTTTTAGGTTAAAGAAAGAAATATACTCAAACTAGACAGCAATATGAACTTGGGCTACTGGGCAGAACAGACTACTTCTCCATGGAGCTTGCTGGGGTTCTGAGCCTCAGTCAGAGCAGGGTGGAAGGTCAGCACCCTTGGGTGAAGGTGGATGGGGTTTGAGCACTGAGATCAGGAGAGAGGTGACAACACTTTGTACTTCATCCTTTTCATTAAAGTGGAAATTTCATTTTTCAAATGGAAGCATGATTTGTGAGCTTCTGTTTACTGAGCACACATAAGGACTGCTGTTGGTTTCTGTATTCTTAATATTAATTTCTTAGATGGTAAGAAAGGTAGATTTCAGCAGTGAGACTAAGAGGCTTTGCCCACATACCTGTCGGCTTTGCACCCACCCCAGACTAGATTCCCTTCAACAATGTGATTATTGGTAATTCTTCAGCGGCCCTCTGACACCATCCATCCATGGAGAGCTCAGACCATCCACTCAGACCCTCTGGATCTCTGAGAAATCTTCTTTTTTATGGAAAGATCAAGGTGATTCTTGGGAGCCGGGAGGTGGCGCAGGAGGTAAGGTGCCTGCTGCCTTGCCTAGGACGGACCACGGTTCGATCCCCCGGTTCCCATATGGTCCCCCGTGCCTGCCAGGAGCGACTTCTGAGCGCATAGCCAGGAGTAACC
>PVKC010026136.1:0-16236 GCA_004027635.1 Crocidura indochinensis | reverse complement strand
TCCCTATAAAGATACCCATGACATTCTTCAAAGAAGTGGATCAAACACTTATGAATTTCATCTGGAACAATAAACACCCTTGAATAACAAAAGCACTACTAGGGAAAAGGACTATTAGAGGCATTACTATCCTCAACTTTAAACTGCACTACAAAGCAATAGTTATCAAAACAGCATGGTATTGGAATAAAGATGGACCCTCAGATCAGTGCAATAGACTTGAGTTCTCAGACATTGTCCCCCAGACATACAATCACCTAATTTTTGACAAAGGAGCAAGAAATCCTAAGTGGAGCATGGAAACCTCCACAACGAGTGGTGCTGGCAGAACTCTTTAGCCACTTGCAAAAAAGTGAACATAGACCCCTGTTAACATCATGTACGAAGGTAAAATCCAAATGGATTAAAGACCTTGATATCAGACCTGATACCATAAGGTATATAGAAAAATATGTCAGAAAAAACTCCATGACATTGAGACTAAAGGCATCTTCAAGGAGGAAACTGCACTTTCCAAACAAGTGGAAGCAGAGATCCACAGATGGGAATAAATTAAACTGAGAAGCTTCTGCACTTCAAAAGAAATAGTGCCCATGATACAAGAGTCAACCACCGAGTGGGAGAAACTATTCATCCAATACCCATCAGACAATGGGCTAATATACAAAATATACAGGACACTGACAGAACTTTTCAAGAAAAAACATCTAATCCCATCAAAAAAAATGGGGAGAAGAAATAAACAGACACTTTAATAAGAAAGAAATACAAATTGTCAAAAGACACATGAAAAAATTCTCATCACTGATCATCAGGGAGATGCAAATTAAACAATGATGAGATACCATCTCACACCTCAGAGATTGGCACACATCACAAAGAATGAGAACAATCAGTGCTGGCGGAGATGTGGAGAGAAAGGAACTTTTATCCATCTCTGGTGGGAATGCCATCTAGTCCAACCTCTATGGAAAGCGATATTGAGATTCCTCCAAAATCTGGAAATTGAGCTCCCATTCGACCCAGCTATTCCATTCCTAGTGTTATACCCTAGGAACACAAGAATACAGTACAAAAACCCCTTCCTCACACCTATATTTATTGCAGCGCTATTCACAATAGCAAGGACTAGAAACAACCAAGATGCCCTTCAACGGACAAATGGCTAAAGAAACTGTGGTACATATACACAATGGAATATTGGGAGCCGTCAGGAGAGATGAAGTCATGAAATTTTCCTATACATGGATGTACATGGAGTCTATTATGCTGAGTGAAATAAGTCAGAGGGAGAGGGAGACACAAAATAGTCTCACTCATCTATGGTTTTTAAGAAAAATAAAAGTCATCTTAGCAACAATCCTCAGAGAAAAGGAGAGGAGGGCTAGAACTACCAGCTCACTTCATGAAGCTAACCATAAAGAGTGGTGAGTGCAGTTATAGAAATAACTACACTGAGAACTACCATAATCATGTGAATGAATGAGGGAACTGGAAAGGCTGTCTAGAGTACAGGTTGGGGTGGGGTGGGATGGAGGGAGATTTGGGACAATGGTGATGGGAATATTGCACTGGAAAAGAACAGTGGTCCGTTCTAGGCTAACGCATGCAAGGCAGATGCCTTACCTCTACTGACCCCCCAAGAACTTTTTCTTATATTTGACAGAATGTCAATATTAATCCTTTTAATTTTGCTTCTTGCAATTCAGATAATTATCTTCTTAATAAGGTAACAAGCTAAAAGAAAAGGTATGTAGCTTCATTCATATAAAGTATGTATAGGCAATTATAGAGAAATAACTAGAACTTTATTTTCTCCATATCACTTTTACAAAGACCTGACATTAATAATAATAAAGATATTCAAGTGCTGTTAATGGATGCTTAGAATTTGAGTAGTGTTAAGTTTTTATGACAATTATAAAGCAAACATACATGCTTTAAACAAATGTTATTCTCTTCTCCCATTTCACTGTTTGCATACACTCTGTAAAACAATATATCATTTTAATGAACATCTGGATCACAAAGAACAATGCAATGGAAGACAAACAATACGACTAAAAGGTAGCCAAATAATTTAGGTAGACACCTAAATAAAAATGGAATGTAAACTACAAGGAAACATAGAAAAAGATATCAATATTTGTGGTCATTAAGGAAATTTCAAAATAGAAGAATGGGATAATACATATATTTTAAAAGACAAAATTTAAGCAGGAATTAAACAATGGTCTCATCAAATGCTGGTGTGAATATAAAAAAATGTTTTCCAAAATAGATAAATGGGTGATGACCAATGCAAAGAGGGCAGAAAAATACAGTCCTGGTTACAGTAGCCTTGATTGTATTTGGACATGGTAGATCTTTGTGCTTGATCATTTACAATGTAGTTCCAGGGAGCTATGAATGGTCATTTTTGCATATTTTTTGCCTTTTTTTGGGGGGTGGGTTGGGGGTCACACCTGGCAGCGCTCAGGAGCCACTCCTGGCTCCATGCTCAGAAATCGCCCCTGGCAGGCACAGGGGACCATTTGGGATGCCGGTATTAGAACCAATGACCTTCTGCATGAAAGGCAAACACCTTATCTCCATGCTATCTCTCTGGCCCTGAATGTTTTGTTGTTACCAATTGTTGTTTTCTTCTAAGGGAGATAGGGACAAAAAATTGAGACCTGCTGAAGAGGACTAAGAGAAATTACTATATATTTGGTGGAGTGTAGCCACGTAGGAAAGTAATTCAGTCATTACTGAAATAGTTGTAGTTTTGTGATCTGATCCAGAAGCTATGATTCTTAGTGTTTATCCACATTCAGTGAGAAAATATATGCATATATGTACATAAATGCCTTTTTTAATATAGTTAAAAATTAACAAAAACCAAAACAAGATGCTTCAAAAGTAATAGATTAGCTGTTAGTGATAATCCATACATTAGATTTAGAAGCATATATAAACAAACTAAAAGTACAACCTGGCTATCCTGAAGGCAGGCAGAGAGCATATTATACATAAGTACCCCTTCAAGATCCATATGCTAAAATCTAATGCAATGTTGGATATTATTTTGGAGTAAAACTTTTAGAATACAGAGGTCTTGAGAATGAAAGCCTCATAAACATGATTAAAGCTTTTATGAAAATGATCTGTTGCTCCCTGTTTCCATGTGAGAATAAAAGGAAAATGTTCACCAAATTACCCGTTTCTCCATAAACCTGAAGTTTGGCAGCATCATTTGGGGGGGGCACCCAGTAGTTTTCTGGGCTTATTACTGATTCTACTCAAAGTTCACTCCTGTCAGGTTTAGGGCATTTTGTGGTGCCAGGAGTCAAACCCACTCTGAACCACCATACATCCTACACATTGTACTATTACATGAGCCCCAAATCACTCAGCATTTAACTCAGATCCCAGTTTCCAGAACTGTGTAAATAACTTTGTCACATAAGACACTGTAGTTTCTATAATAGAGAACATTGAAGATGACTCTTGAGAATATCATAGATTTGGATAAGTGAGGCAATGAGATTAGTAGTTCCAGAATTATAGGAATAAATTGGTGAAAATTAAGAGATATTTAAAATAATGGATATTCTATGATACTATAATGGCATATGTATGCACACATATATATAATGCATTTGTAAATTCTATAGTTAAAATATTGACTTTTAATAGAACTCTTAGGGTTAATAGTTATATATAAATTAATGCATTATATCAATAGTAATCAATTGTAACAATTGTGCCATGGTATTTTGGATGTTGATTGTATGGGAAATTAGAAGTGAATGAGAAAAGTTAAATGTAAGTTTCACTCTATCTTGATTTTCAATAAACAAAAACTAAAAAGTAGAGTATATTGACTTTTTAAAAACAAACAGGCATCTAAACTTGAGCTTCATTGACTAATTTATGATACATGCCTGAGTTTCCTAATCTGAAAATATATGACTGAGGGTGAACATAAAAACAAAATTAGTTTATAAATGCAAATACTACATGTAGTTCTCTGTTTAATAAGAGCTGTACAAAAGTAGCTATCTGTAGTAGTCCCACTAAAAATTCCCTCGTTTTTATTGTTCTTTGCCTGTTTACCAGAGAAAAATAAAATTTTATTAATATAGAAATAGTTCGTATATTGTCACCATTTAAAGCAATCCCATTTGAAATGATTGCTGAAATATACCTTTCCATAGAAATTTGAGAAATTTTTTAAAGTGTAAAATAGGGAAGTGCAGTATTATAATGAGATTAATAATAAAATAAATTTTACAATTTGGCTAGTGAAATTAATCATTTAGTCATTCTCACTGAATTAAATATAAATTTGAGGTCTTAAAATATTCAACACTTAAATATTACTCTTCATGTAATACCATAAATTCTGCTTCCTAAATTGCATTTTAAATGTGTAAATTTATCCATCTCACCTACATTTATAAAATGTTCATCTGGTCTTTCCTGTTGCTATAATTTTATAAACCATTGTGAGATAAATCAAAAAAATATTTGCTTTGATCTTAGACTTTTTTAAATGGTGATATATTGTTAGTTATGAGGTATATGAATAATCATTAATATGTTTTAAAATGTTAATTTATTTAATACATAATTTTCTATGCTGCAGAATGGCTTAAAATTAGTATATGGCTACTGATTCTGAAAATTAAAAATAAGTTTCAAAATGGTCAGGTTGTAAGATCTTTCTCTGTTCTCTCAATCTTTTTCAACAAAATAGAGATAATCATAGTAGCAAATTCACAGAAGTAACACATACTAATAGTAATGATAACAACCACAAAGTAGACTGGATTATATATTAAAGTTAAATTAGAAAAAATATTGCTTCAAAAATTAGTCAAGTTTAAAAGAGTATATATTATAGTTGCTAAATCTTAGTTTTCTAATGTTCTATGTGACATAATTGATTTTTGCCAATTTTCTCAGTTTAATGAAGTCCCATTTGTTTATATTCGCTTCCAATTGCAGGGACAATGAAGTGACCTTTTTGAGATTCCTTTAGTTTCAATGTCATGTAGTGTTTTTCCTATTTATACTTCTGTATACATATAGTTGTGGGTCTGATATCGATGTTTTTAAAACATTTTGATTCGAAATTTGTACATGGTGTTAGGTAGAAGAAGCCTGAGTTCACTTTTTTACACAATGCTGATCAGTTGTCTAAGCACCACTTTTTGGTTGTTGTTGTTGTTGTTGTTGTTGTTGTTGCTGCTGCTGCTGCTGCTGCTGCTGCTGCTGCTGCTGCTGCTGCTGCTGTTTGAGCCATACCTGGTGATCCGCAGGGGTTCCTCTTGGCTATTCGCTCAGAAATTGTTCCTGGCTGGGGGATGGTAGGGGACACTGGAGATTGAACCCATGTCCTTCCTGGGTCAGCAGTGTGCAAGGCAAATGCCCTACCACTGTGATATCACTCTGGCCCCAATGCCACTTTTTTTTTAAATATGGAACGTGAATTTTGAATAGGCTTTTCTTGGTACATTTTGCATTTCTTGCTCCTTTATCAAAGATGTATTGATATTATCTCGGGGGGGTGTCATACTCTTAATATTTAAGTCTATTTAATTGAGAGGGCTTGTCTTTATTCCAGAATCATGTGTTTTTATGCCTATTGCTTTGTAATACAATTTAAAGTAGGAAGGAAGGAAGGAAGGAAGGAAGGAAGGAAGGAAGGAAGGAAGGAAGGAAGGAAGGAAGGAAGGAAGGAAGGAAACTAGGGAGGGAAGAGGGAGGGAGGGAGTGGGGAGAAAGGGAAGGGAGTAGGGAGAAAAAGAAAAAAGGAATGAAGGAGGGAAAGAAAGTAAGGGAGGGAAGAATGTTGGAAGGAAAGAAGGAATGAAGAAATAAAAGCAAGAAAAGAAGGTAAAAGGAAGAAAGAGAAAGAAAGAAGGAAAAAAGTAAGGAAGAAAAGAAGGGACAAAGGAAGAGAATATAAAGGAAGGGAGTTAGGAAGGAAGGAAGGAAGGAGGGTGGGAAAGAAGGAAGGGAAGGAGATAAGAAGGAAGGAAGGGAGGAAGGAAGGAAGGGAGGGAGGGGGAGAGTAAGAAAAAAAGCGAGGGAGAAAGGAGGAAAGGAAAGTCATATATTTTTATCATTTTGTAATCCATAATATTTTGAGCCCCTATGTGTCTGTTGATGTAACAATATAATTTCAAAATGACCAAAAATGCATAAATATAAACCTAAGGAGCATATAAACAATGAATATTTCTACCTACATTACTTTTTTACTAGTATAAAATGATTGAAGAATAGAAATCTTATCTGTATTTCTCGATCTCTGTGAAAGCTTTCTGCTTTCACATGTGTGTTTTTCTTACTAAATCATTATCACTACAGACCATTCTGATTTTGACCACAATGTTTTAGAAATTACTAAGGGTAGACTCATAGAATTTTGGGAAATTATTTATATTATTTATCAGTATGATAAATTTCATATTCTTTACCCATATGACCAATAAATGTTACATGTGATTTTAAGGCACTTCCTTTTTACTTTTAATGAAAAATGACCATAGATATGCTTTATATATTCATAATCTGCCACATATTTTTTAAACTTTTATCCACATTCCTCAGAAATAATCATTTATAGCGAAGTATCTGAGTTAAAAGCATTTACAAATGCCTAAGGAAAAAGATCATGATCATTATTTTCAACTGTGCATATTTACTAACAAATTTATGAACATTTTACATAAACAGATGAATAGTTCTTTCTGTTAATGATATATTTGAATATCATAACGAATCGATACATATTTCTTTCTGTCGATGGAAAGTGTATGGGTTATATTCTCTCAAGCAAGCCTTTCTTTGAGCATTAAAGATCTTTTAAGATCAGTAATCAATTTAAAATTGCAAACAATAGGGACCGGGCGGTGGCGCTGGATGTAAGGTGCCTGCCTTGCCTGCGCTAACCTAGGACGGACTTCGGTTCGATCCCCTGGTTCCCCATATGATCCCCTGTGCCTGCCAGGAGCAACTTCTGAGCGAATAGCCAGGAGTAACCCCTGAGCGTCACTGGGTGTGGCCCAAAAACCAAAAAAAAAATTACAAATAATAGTAATAACAGAAATATATTAGTCAGTAATATATTTGAAAGCGCATATACTCGCCAAATGGGGCATATATTTTGAAAATTCCTAAAATTAACAGAGTCATCAATAACTACTCCTTGAAACACAACTAAGCACATGAAAACTGATCCAATTTACAACTTACACATTTTACAAGTTACTTGTTATGAATAAAGACCATTTGGGAATTCAAGAAAGCTTAATCTTAAAAGTATTTAGTAAAAGTAAAAGTTGGTGCCTCCAACCCTTGGTTCATAACCCTAGGAAAGACAGCTGTTCTAGAGATTTTGATTGGGATTCCTGCCTGCCCTACGCAAACACATTTGATGTTCATTCATGGTCTCTTGGCTGCAAATATCACCATCTGTCATAATGGCATGTTGCCTTTTTAGAAGTTGGTGATCCTGTTTCACTAGAAAAGGGAAGCCAAATGAAGGATTGGTTGGGTAGTCATGTAAGTCCTGCACTGAGATTGTTATCAGTTGAGCATCTCTGAGACAAGTTTATCTTGTTTACATAGCGCTTTTTTTTTCTTGGAGATGAAATTTCATATAAAGGACTTTGTTTTTAAGAAGCAGAATACATTTAACCCTTCATAGTATGATGACTTGCTTCTTATCACAGATGCATATTTGTATTAACAGTATATATCTAAATAATAAACAACTCCTTTAAACATATATGGAAGACATGCATTGGATAATTCTTCCATATAGTTTGTTCCTTATGTTTGACCAACGTTATGGTATTATTGATATTGGAATAAGATTAAATATCATAGAGTTGACCTTATTCTCTATTGATATTCCAGAAATTATTTCAATTAGTAACATGGTAAGGAGTTGGTTAATAAAATAAACTTAAAAATGTGTTGAAATATAATATAATTGCAAAATGCAGTATAATATCTGTGTTATACTTTACACATATTTTAGACACGAAGAATATATATTTTATTCTATGTAATGTACAATTATTGTGTTATTTCTATTAACATAAGAAAAGGTTTTCAAAAAGAAATAACATTTTATTTATTTAATTTATTATTTCAATAATGTGATATCAAGCATGCTATTTTATTTTTATTCATTTAAAATAGATATATTACTGAAGATTATGATTTTGAAGTACCCAATGCTGATTTTATGTTCCTAATATGACTTTATATTTATTCTCTAATCTAGAAACTAAGGAAATAATTTAAAAAGTAAGTATCACTTGCTACCACACAATGTATGAATATAAAAGAATGAAATAAACTAATCAGCATATATCAGAGGTAATTAGAAAAATGTAGTGAACCCAAATAAAAGTCTGAAATTCTGATACCATCTGTTCAGAATGTCCCTTTGATAACAAATAAATGGAAATGATAGTGAACCCCACAGCCCACATACTTTATAAGATTCTTACAGTTGCTAAAGATTTCAAATTCATTTCTGCCCAAATCCCAGGCAAATATTTTCATGAACAGTCAGATTTTAAATTTCTATGTAGTGTCATACCAAATGAACCAAAGTTTGTAAGGCATAAGCATTCCATTGACTTAATCTTCAGACACTACCAAGTAATCAGGTTGTTTGATGATTTACTTTAATGCAAGCTAATTCTGTTTGAATACTCCCTGATAATGGTTGTTTTGTCTGAAAATATTCACATTTTATGAAGAACAGCAGTTTAAAATGATATACAATCAGGTCTATGGGAATATGATAAATCTATCACAACAGATCTATTACATGCTCTTTTGCATCTTCGTCAAATACTAGAGTGTTGATTGTAAAATCCTTTTTAAAAAATGTTTAATGCCATGTTTTACTGATCTCATTAAAATCCATGCCCTCTACTTTGTGAAGGTAGAGGGCAATCAGAACCATGTAATTTTTCTTTCCTAGAATTAAATATATAATAAATGATAACCTGAATTCATCCTCTCATAGTTCAAGGATAAAGATTGCTTTCATCCTACAGTTTTAGTGGCAAATACACAATTGTAGATACTGAAGACATAAAGAGATTTAATCAATTTAAACAAACTGATTTATCAGAACACTGTCATAGTAGTTTACGTAGAAAATTAGATATAACCAGATTGAAGGTAATGTCTCTGGAATACATTATTTTTTTCTGTTTTTTTTTTCTTCTAGGGGAGAGCGTGAATGCAGTCCCCCACTACCACAAATTATGCATTTGAGTTTCCCACATTTGGGGGAATCGCTGGGGTCAGCACATCTGAAGTGCAATGGATAAGCCTCGCCCTGGGAAAACCACCTTTGTGATCATGGTATCTCCCCTGCCAGGTAAGTATGGAATACATTATTTCAATATTTCAAATTATTTTAAAACAAGATGCTCATGCAATGAAAGATCATGATAAAGCAACTGTGAAACAGTGTAGGAATGTATAGAACAAAAACTGAGTTGGGAGTTTATAGGATGAAGAGGCAATAGAAATTTAAATCCAAATAAATATTCAAGTACTATTGCTCCCTCATGTTGTCCTTTTAATCTTTAATTTCTTTAATCACATATCCAACAATTTCTTTACAGTTGTCTTACAAATTCAAGGCACAGGGCTGGGCGGTGGCACTGGAGGTAAGGTGCCTGCCTTACCACGCTAGCCTTGGACAGCCTGCAGTTCATCCCCCATGCCCCATATGGTCCCCCAGGCCAGGGGCGACTTCTGAGCACATAGCCAGGAGTAACCCCTGAGCGTCACTGGGTGTGGCCCAAAAACCAAAACAAAAAAAAAATTCAAGGCACAATAAACAATTTACTGTATTATCTTGTCATCCCTTTGGTCATCTGCTTATGTATATGTTCATTGTATAGATACTATATCTTATTTAAAATATTTGCTGGCATTTTTGGGATGGTTTAGACAAAAATAAGTAAAATTGAAAAGAAAAATTTCTAATTTGTAATAAAATTTACTGTAATGTTCTTGGATCGGTATAATAATGGATTTGCTTCAATCATTAATTTCTTTTTCCAGGTTCATATGATATTCTACTTTGTGTATGTCTCTGCTCAAATATCCCTTAATTATATGAGTAAGAGTCATTGATTATGTTCCTAATTCACTATGATATGCTCTCATTTTAATCAAATACATCTTTCCATTTTTAAATAAGTTTATACTCTGAAATACACTTAATTAGAAATTCAATATATCAAACTTAAGAAGCACAATATAATTCTGTATCATTGGAAAGGATATCACCTGACAAAAATTTAGAAATAAGAGATTGAGAAATGGTAAATAGAAAAGCTATATAACTAGCTGATTATTGAGTAGAATCATAGTAATTTCAGATAGTAGATACACATAAAACAATTCAAATATAAAAAGGAAGAATAATATAGTGACTTAATGCCACATTTGTTGTGCTCCTTGGAACAGATGTGGGTAAAAATATAGTTTGCTTGGGGTCCGGGAGATAGCATGGAGATAAGGCGTTTGCCTTTTATGCAAAAGATCATCGGTTCAAATCCCGGTGCCCCATATGGTCCCCCGTGCCTGCCAGGAGCAATTTCTGAGCATGGAGCCAGCAGTGACCCCTGAGCACTGCCGGGTGTGACCCAAAAACCAAAAAAAAAAAATAGTTTGCTCTAAGAAAAACTCATACATAATAATGAGAATGATTAAGGAAAGCTTCAGCATATGATACTAAAGGACACAGGCACCTATTGTACTTTAAATTGCAAGATACTTCTTGCCTACTTATACTGAGACATTAATTTCATTATTTCACATGTAAATAATTGGAAATCAAGTTTATATGTCCGACATTAATGAACATGACATAAAAAAACCTTAGAATAATAAATCAAAACTAACAAACAAGAGGGGCCAGAGCATTGGCGCAGGGTGGTAAGGCATCTGCCTTGCTGGTGCTAGTCTATTACGGACTAAGATTCATTCCCCCAGTGTCCCATATGGTCCCCCAAGCCAGGAGTGATTTTTGAGAGCAAAGCCAGAGGTAGCCCCTGAGCATCACTGGGTGTGGCCCAAAACAACAAAACAAAACAAAAATACAAAACAAATAATTGGAAAAGAAAAGAATAAAACAAACAAGAGAATACATAAATTGAAAAACTTTTTTACAGGAATATAAAGGGTAGTGATGTATATGAAATATAGATAGATTATGTTGGCTGAAAAGAAAGAATATTTGTGATTAGGCAATCATTCCACCTATACATGGGTCATGTTTTGCCCTAAAGCAATTTTGAGAATAGAACTGATAGGACTAGATTCAGACAGTGGGTGGATTTATTTTCTGTCTGGTATCATTTGCTCTTTGAAAATTAATATAATTATAAAATAAAATTTATTCACAGACATAATTTCACAAGATTATATAAATTTCAATAATATCCCCCCTGTCATCCCAATCTTTTCCCACATATACGTCATTAAATCATGATAACAATATAAGGTTTAAATCTTTATTTTGTCAAGAGATAGCACTTTTATTATATTCTGGAACATATTCATGCATGTCAGAGCCTACATGGAACTATATTGAGAGTTTGAAGAGTTCCTAACTGAGATGAAAAACAATATGCTTTCCCCAAAACAAACATTTTCAGCAGCAGTGAAAAAAAGAAAAAAAGAAAACCCTTAAACATAATTCACTGGAAGTTAAAAAAAAAAAAAAAAAGGCAGTTGTGCAGTCCAAAGACTTCTGGCTCCCAAATTTTCCTCCAATTCATTTTCATGATTAGAATTGCTTTTGATTTGCATTTTGACCCTGTAGAATCAATTTTCTTTACACTTAACTCATTTTATATTTATTAATATATGTTCAATTGGAATCCATTTCTACATATTTCTACATAATGAAAGCCTTCTATTTTAATGATCCATTTTTGTATTCTGGCCATTTTGAATTAGAGGATTTTCTCTGATATCTGTTTATCTTCTAGTAAAATTTTATATTAAAATTTTTTATACTTTTATTTTTATTAATAATTTGTATTTTGACAAAAGTGGATTACAAATAACTCACAGCAGATTTTAGGTACATAGTGATATTGAATGAGGGGCATTCATACCACCAATGTTGTCCTTCACGTTATATTATTGGGATTTACAAATTTATCAGAACTTTATAAAGCTTCTACATTAAATTGTCTTTCTATAAAAATGACTACTTTTATCAGTATTATATTGAATGAATAACTATGTATTACATATAAATACTCAAATAAAAATATAATATGCTGAGAGATAAAATAATAATACATAATTTGTGTTAAGGGTGCCGGATCCAAAACCAACTACAACAGAATCAATACCCAATCTACAACAAGCTAGACACAGAAGGGACCACTTATACTAGCAACCCAGTGGGAAAAGGAGGGGCGATGTGGGATGCATGCTGGGAACAAGGATGGAGGGAGGACAACATTGGTAGTGGAAATGCCCCTGATTCAATGTCACTATGTACCTAAAATACTATTGTGAATGATTTGTAATCCACTTTGGTCAAAATACAAATTAATAATGAAATAATTAAAAATAAAAGAAACAGCAGTTTTGGTTTCATCCAAAAGAGGAGTCAAATTAAAATATTTATAAGGAAAAAAAAAAGTGCAAGAGTGGTGTCACAGTGGTAGGAAGTTTACCTTGTAAGCGGCTGACCTAGGACTGACAGCAGTTCTATCCCAAGTTGTCCCATTTGGGCCCCCTAATCCAGGAGCGATTTCTGAGTGCGTAGCCAGCAATAACCCTTAAGAGTGTGGCCCAAAATTGGGAGAGAAAAGTGTACATAAAGAGGACAAAGTCATATCTGGGTATAAAGACACATATTTTACATGTGGCCAATCTCAGTTTATTCCTTAACATACCTTAACATATTACCTTAATTCATCAAGGAGTCATGATTGAACAGGAGGACACTTGAACTCAAACCCAAGTGCAACACATAATAACTAGAAGTGTGGTCCCTTTAATCTCAAAAATAAAGTGCATAATGATGAATAAAAATAAGAATGTCCAAAAATAGTTGTAAAATATTGTAAAGGTATTTTCTAAAGAAGTAGCAGAAAGTATTGCATCTATCATTACAATATGTGAACAGTAAGTACTCATTTTTGATACATTTTCATTTTTGATATTCCTTTGGACACATCCAACCCCCAACTGTGCTCAGTGATTGCTCTTAGTCTGTGCTCTAGTATCACTCCTTTCAGAATTTGGGTACATTTGCTAGATATATGTGCTAGAAGTAAAATCCCAGCCAGATTCATGCAAAGTTAGCCCTTTACTAATATTATTGTACTCTCTCCTTCCCCCTCGATTCCTTTTTTTTTTTTGAGTTGATCCAAAGAAATATAATGATGAAAACAAACAATTATGAAAAATTCACCCTACTTTATTGAGTATTAATTTAGCAACAAATATAGAAATAAATGTTAACTGATTTACAATGCAACATAACATATAAAATTCACTGACATGGAATGGTTGTGAAATATGGCAACTGTATATTAAAAGCAAAATGCTAGCACTATTGTATACAATACACTGTGTTCATGTGAACATGTGTTATTGTGTTTATTCTTTTTTTTTGGGGGGGGGTCACACCTGGCAGCGCTCAGGGGTTACTCCTGGCTCCATGCTCAGAAATTGCTCCTGGCAGGCACGGGGGACCATATGGGGCACCGGGATTCGAACCGATGACCTTTTGCATGAAAGGCAAACGCCTTACCTCCATGCTATCTCCCGGGCCCCATTGTGTTTATTCTTAATTATAATAATCAACGTTTTAAACTATAATGAGTTTTTATTTTCAACTATTAAAATGAAACCAAAATATTTAAAAGTTATACATTTAAGAATATTTAGAAAACTCTAGTTTAATCATAATATATTTAAACAATGAAAAGGTCTATTTTAAATTATGAAGAAGATATAAAAGTGATTTTATATAGCAATCTAAAAATTACCTGAAGCTATTTAAAACAAAGTTGGTAAAGAACAGCATGTAATTACAGTATTTGTTAGACCCAAACAATTGAAAAAGAACAAAAATTTTGCTATTTGAAAATAAAAGAAAATAGAGAGAAGATTGAGATAAGAAAGGCAAGCAAAACAAATTTGAAAATGTATGTGTGGTCAAGTAAACTGTTTATGGGCAGAATAAACTTCCTTACTATGTAAGGAAGGATGAATTGAATTAATTAATAGTAAGTCTATGGAAGTAAATTAGCTACTTATTCAAAGTCTTATGAAATTGCTCTTACATTTAAATTTTGATGTGAAGATGTACATAACATATTTTCTTTATTTTAATAATATTCCCTTTATTTTAATTAGGATAAAATTACCTAAATATTTCCCTATTGTAAAACTCAGACAGATATGGACATTCAAGAACCATTTAATTACACTTAATAATGCAAATCCACTAATAGAAAATAATATTGCAAGTAAATTAAATGTTTTACTTTACTATATATATTATTATTGGCTAATGAAATATTTTATTAGGTTAAGTTTATTATACATTTAACTAGAAAAGCATACAGAACATGAATTAAAATGTTTGTTTATTTCCAACTATTCAAATATATTTTATTTGCCTTGCTATCAATTATTGTCATTAGATATTAAAACCCTAATTTTTATCATTATTTACATTTATTGGAAATTTATATAAATATATTGATATTTGTTTTAACAAGAAAAGAAAGCTGATTTGCAAAAATTTGTGTATATGTGACTTTTTCATTTTAATTTAATAATTGAAAGTGTCTGTAATGATATGTTTAAATAATTTGAGTGAATGCTTACAGAGATTTTAAATAGATAAACTACTATATAATTAAGCATGGAAATTCTAAGGACTTCTATTAAAACTGTGAATTTAACTAGGCATTCTGTTTAAGATATTTTTTTCTTTGGTTTAGAAAGATTTATTTATTTATTTATTTATTTTTTATTTTTTTTTTGTTACTTTGGTGTTGCATTGGGGCACACCAGTAGTATTCAGGGGTTACTAACTTACTGGAGGGTCAATCCTGGCAATGCTCAGGAGACCTGATAGGATCCTGGAATATAACAATTATCAGTCATTTGCAAGGAAAGCACCTCAGCTATAGTTCTATTATGCTATTCACTTTAAGATTGCCACAATAATAATAATAATGATAATAATAATGAAGAAATATTGAATGTTTGTGCTACCCATATATGTATAGAAGAGAAGTATTTTTATAAGTATTTTCTGTTCATATTTATTTCCACTAAATTTCCATATATATTTTCAGCAGATGCGTTTTTCAAGACTATTGTATGTTCCCTCCTTAGGCTTAAACTTTGTGTTTTATTTCTCATTAACTTATGGTGATCACTGATAAGCATCTTACCTAATAACAACTTTGCCACCTCCTGGATTTAATAACAATGCTTGATATCATAATAAATTCTTGAGTAACATTTTAGAAATTACAACATAACCAAAGCTCAATTTCTACTTTAAGTTTCAATAGGAAGCTAATTTCTTTTTTTTTTTTTTTTTTGTGGTTTTTGGGTCACACCCGGCAGTGCTCAGGGGTTACTCCTGGCTCCATGCTCAGAAATTGTTCCTGGCAGGCACGGGGGACCATATGGGGCACTGGGATTTGAACAGATGACCTTTTGCATGAAAGGCAAACGCCTTACCTCCATGCTATCTCCCGGGCCTCGGAAGCTAATTTCTATAGCTGTCATATTTAAATAAAATATTGCAACACGGGCCCGAAGAGATAGCATGGAGGTAAGGCGTTTGCCTTTCATGCAGAAGGTCATTGGTTCGAATCCCGGTGTCCCATATGGTCCTCTGAGCCTGCCAGGAGCAATTTCTGAGTGTGGAAGCCAGGAGTAACCCCTGAGCACTGCCGGGTGTGACCCAAAACACCCCCCCCAAAATATTGCAACACATCATAGAGCCTTTATTTCTATGATTTTATTAAGGATATGTTAGAAAGATAGATAACAACTCTGGGACAGATGATTGCCAATGTTAAATCTTAGGAAAAATAGCAAAACAAAGCAAGAATGAATAACAGCAATGAGAACTTTTCATCACCTAAGTCAAGTGGTTGCATGTTTCTTTTAAAACATAATATAATCTACTATATA
>PVKC010026135.1:0-16249 GCA_004027635.1 Crocidura indochinensis | reverse complement strand
GGGATAGGATAATTTTCTAATGGTATTTTTCTCCTTTTGGAGTTTTAAAATATTTTTGAAAAAATTTATTAACTATGAGATACAAAGTTGTTCATGACTGAGTTACAGCCATACAATGTTTGAGCACCCATCTCTTCACCAGAGACCATTTTATATCATTTCAATGTCCTTAGCTTTTTCCCACCCTTCAGTCTGCCTTGATGGCAAACACATTTTCCCTTTATGCACTGTGCTTTTCAATACTGTTACTGAAAGGGTATCATGCATATCACTTTACTACCTTTTAGCATCCAATTATTTTACAGAGGGATCACTTCCCACTATCAGTCAGAGTGGTTTCTTCTCTAACCTAACTGCTCTTCTCCATTGTGGCAAACTTTCTGCTAAGAACCTTTGGAGTTTCTTACTCCAGTACACGCGCTGCATCCAGTGCTGGAGGCAGCCCTCACCCTGTGAAGACATATTGGTTGTTTCATTAGCACTGTGAGAATGCCATGAAAGAGTCCATGACCTAGAGCCCATCTTGCTTTAATAATGTCTTAACTCTCATAAAAGATTTTTAATGGCTACATGAAACATATTTAAATATTAAACTTCATTCCTATTTGTTGATTCACAACCCCCAATGAATAGGACTTCTTAGTAACATTCAAGTTTAAAGAAATGTGTTTGGCTTCTCAGTGAGGGAAAAAACTAGGCTGATACTGAAGCATTTCCTCTCACCTCCACTCTGCCCTACTAACCCTCTGCAAACCTGAGAAGTGAGTGTGTGTGTGACCATGTTGTGATGTCTGACTCAGAAACAAAATCTCTGACATTGGTGTGATGCCCAGTTCTAACTAATTCTGCCACTGAATAATTGGGGATAATAATAATAACAATAATGCAGATAAAATGGAAATAATTGTGCTTAGTTTCCTACAGAATGTGGTTCATTGACTTTAGTCCTCTGGCCAGTGCTGTCTCCATGGAAAGAACTGAGACTGCCTTTGGAAGATCTTTGATGCTTCTATCTAAATGTAAGCAGCACAAATGGCTCATGGTGTCATTTGGGCATTAATTCTTTTTATTGTCTTTTTGTTTGCTTGTTCGTTGTCTGGGGGGCCACACCAGGTGGCATTCAGGGGTTGCTCCTAGGTCTGCACTCAGAAATCACTCCTGGCAGGCTCCAGGGACCATATTGGATGCCAGGGCTCAAACCAGAGTTGGAATATGAAAGGCAAACACTCTGTTGTGCTATCTATTGTTCAGGCCTCATTTTGTGCATTTTGATTCTTTTTTTTTTTTTGGGTTTTTTTTTTGGGGGGGGGGTCACACCCGGCAATGCTCAGGGGTTACTGCTGGCTCCATGCTCAGAAATTGCTCCTGGCAGGCACGTGGGACCATATGGGGCACCGGGATTCGAACCAATGACCTTTTGCATGAAAGGCAAACGCCTTACCTCCATGCTATCTCCCAGGCCCCACATTTTGATTATTATAAGGACTTATGAGTCTATGTCAATGCTGCTATTTCCTTGAGGTCTTGTGAGGGAGTATAACATAGCATGAGAATTATGCTGTTTAATACCAGAAAGTCAGTCCTCCAAGGCCACCACCTGGCAACTGATTGCCTCACTGTAAGATGATCTTATGTGCATGATGAAGACCTGAAAGAATATATTTGTCTTTTTTGCCTCTAGTGTGGATGTCAGACCTATATTATTCGAAGATGTTTTTATTTACAGAAGAGAAAATTGACAGACTTCCTGTCATAAATAGAGGAGCTTGGGGAAAATGAGGGTAGAAAGATAATGTGAAGGACGGAGCTTGGCTGTATGAGCTCGGAAGCACTTGGGGTTTGGCAAGCTCTGCATTATTTTTTAAATATTTGGGGGACAGCAGAGCCCAATATGTATTTTGCTCAACCCACCATTTCCTTTTTATTACATAAAACCTTGTATATTCTAGGGAAATTTTGGAATCATGTAACCCTCATTCATCAAAATATTTCAAGGTAAATACTAGATCAGATTTAAGAAATCTCTTGAACTCTTTGATACACAGTTTCCTTCATTGACCTTGAAAGTAGAATCTTGGCAGCTTTGAATGAACCAAGTTCTGGAGAAATTTGGAGCTTACTTCTCAAATTATCTTCCAGACAGTGTGTGGCAAGATTGCTCATATTTAGGAGAATGCAACGGCGGGACATGTCTCGCAGGAAAGGACCTTAAGCATTTGTGTGGTTTTCTGCTGGAGCTTCTTAGCACCATTTGAATCCACCTGAATCTCTTCTGGTGAAGACATAGTCATAGGTTAGTCCCAGTCCAACCCATGTCTGGTGCCTCTAAACCTCACAACCCAATCTTTATTTAAATGTATGCTTTGGGAGCCACAATAATAGCTTAATGGACTTGCATGCAAGAAGGAGCTTTAGAATCAGTTCCCAGAATGACATATTCCCATGAGCACCCCTTGAAATGTCCCCTGAGAATGAGTCAAGTATAGGCACAGAACAGCACCAGATGTGACCCAAAATCTAAAAGAAGATAAGTGTATTGATATAATGTGTGCTCCCTGGGCCTATGTGTCAGTGCTGCATGAATATGTGTTGCCAATCCATTTACTTGGTGACATATGCACGTAAAACCTGCATCTCCCCTCTTGAGACATATGTTTTCCTACTTTCCTACTTTTACACTGGAATGGAGCTGTCTCTGACTCTGGAGAAGCCTGTATTCTTTAAGAGTGTTATTATGTCTTTCTCCCCCACCTCCCCCTTCTTCAGAATCTCCTAATTAAAATTGTTTCTTCTTCACGTACATACATACACACAGCTTGGAGTATAATACAGTGTTTTGCATGTACAACTATGTGAGACCCTAGGTTTAATATCTGGTATCATCTCTCCCTCCCACACACTATATTTTATTTGCTATTAAGTTTTACATATTAATTATCATTTTTAAAGCATTGTTTTAAATTATCCATTATTTTTTGTGAAATCTTTTCAAGGACTCTTTAAGTATTATGCTTTAGGCAAGTTCCTTAAGTTATTTCAGACTTTTTCTGACACCTGAGACTTAACTTCCTTCTTTATGTTATGGCACACGTTAGTATATGTGTATATATGTGGCCTTCAGTCAAACAAGCCTTATCTGGATGGTTAATAGAGGGTAAAAGTGGGGTGTAGCATTAGGAATGGACTCAGTTAATTTCAAGACAGAAATTTAATTCTTTGAGGGACTCATTTGCATGTTGGTTCAGAAATTCAGCTCTAGCTCATCCTGACTTTAAGCTCAGGTAGGTTTTTCCTTGCCTAGGTATAGATGACCTATTTTCAGTGTATCCAATCTTATGCCATTCTGCCATCTGACTTAGTCTGTGCTAAGGTCACGATGTTTGTTGTTTCTTTCTTATCAGGAAGTTTTCTGTAGAATGAAGAATGAGAACATCAATAGGATTTTGTTGGAGTGAGTGCAGGCACACTCCCTGCCCCTTCTCATACTTTGAGAAAGCCTGGCAGCTGTAACCATGCTCTCCATGTCTGCATTGGTTAGCTCCATAGATACTCTCTATTCTTCAAACAGATGTAAACCAAGCCATGAAAAATCATGGGTACATATGCCTCACAGATGATACCAGGCTTTCACAGGAAGCAAGCCAAGTTCCTGCTCTGCCGAAGTAGCATTGACAGCTGCATCCCCAATCCATTAAAATTGCTTCACAAATGGCCCAACTTCACCACTTACTCAATAATATCTCTGCAGAGATACCTAACCAAACAAAACTCCAGTTATGCCTGTTTGGGGACTGACATTACCAGGACTTTGTTGGAATGAGTTTGAGCACCTTCCCACCTTCTCATACTTCTGAAGGCCTCGCAGCTAAAACCATGCCTCACAAATGCTCTAAACCACAGAACTTGTCATTCCTGGATTATGTAGTCACATGTTGGACTATGGTAAAACTTCAAAATTTTAACACTGTCGTTCCAGTTGGAACACACCAGTTTAGATGTCAATATGGAATTGAAGCCATTTAATATCAGAAAAATAAGAGAAAGACCAAGTTGCAAAAAATTGCCCAATTACCTCATAACAATGACTTAAAGACGATATTGCAAGATACTATACTTTTTTTTTTATTTATTTTTTGGGGGGGTCAAAACCGGCAGCGCTCAGGGGTTACTCCTGGCTTCACACTCAGAAATCACTCCGGCAGGCTCAGGGGACCATATGGGATACCAAGATTCGAACCAATGACCTTCTGCTGAAAGGCAAACGCCTTACCTCCATGCTATCTCTCCAGCCCCTATAATTTTTACAACTTTTATCTTTGCTATAATTTTTAAAAAATAATTTCATTGCCATTGATCTACAAACAAGCAATGTAAAATATATCATTTTGTGCCTGCCAAGGAGCAGGCTTAGGAATGTGTAGGAATTCAAGGATAATGGTGGAGAAAATTTTACATTAGTGGTGGGATTATTGTTGGAATACAGAGTGACAGAAACAAATAGAACAATTATGTAAGTAATGATCTTTAACATAATCTATAATTAAAAATAAAGAATAAGAAGATACTAAAAACACATACCCTGGGCTAAAGAGATAATACAGCGTATAAGGCACTTGCCCTGTATGCAACTGACCCATGTTCTATTCATTAACCACTCATGTTTCCTTGAACACCACCAAGAATGATCCTTGAGACAGTGACAGGATTAAACTCTGAATACAGACATATTTGTTCAAATATCAAAGACCAATTTTTTTTAGGACAAAGACAAGTTTATAGAACATCATCTTTGTCCCTCAAATACATTTCATTTTAATTTCATGCACAATGAAAATGTGAAAGTTAATTCATTTCAGCTTATCCCAGTGATATTTAAGGGTGGACTTTGTAGCTACTCCCCATCACAAAGGAAAACATTGGTTTGAGTTCATAAGAATATTGTCAAGAATGGTTCAAATTCAATTTTTTATATTAATGGATGATTTCTTAATTAGCAATTGCTTAATTGCCAGCAGAAAGTAATACAGGATGGAATGTTGAATATCTTTTTAGGTTTGTTGTGTCATTTAAAGCTTAGAACAGCCTGGTCTTGAAACTATGATTAGTCCAAGTTTTCTGTTTTGTTTTGTTTTTGATTTTACATATGCCTATCTTGGCCTGATTTTACAGATCTGAAACCTGGATTTAGAGAAATTGAATAATCTCCACAAGAATTTTCAGATAGAGAGTAAGTGGAATCCAGAATTTTCTAATTCAAACTCCAGGGTTCATCTTCATTTTACTGCACATCTGAAAAATAGTGAAAAATAAAAAAAGAGTCAATTTCTCCTTTCTCTTCCTCATGGGGCAGGCTGTAGACTTTCACACTGTCACTGAATGAATAGAGCACGAAAATTATATTTAAGTATTTATTTCAATGTTTTGTTGGATTATGATGATTAAAAAATCAGTACCAAAATGACAAAAAGCCAAGTTTCTTTCCTTTCCCACATTATAGTCTTCTCAGTGATATTAGAGTTTAGAAGCTAACATTTTTTCAAGCGGCTGCCCCTGATCTGGTGTTTGCAAATGTAGGTGGTATCAAACAGATTACAATTTACTGTGAAAGATTTTAGGATGAATTGGGGATAGAAAATGATCAAGAATTAATGTTTGGAGCCAGAGAGATAGCAGGGAGGTAAGGTGTTTGCCTTTCATGCAGAAGGACGGTGGTTTGAATTCTGGCATCCCATATGGCCCCCTGTGCCTGCCAGGAGCGATTTCTGAGCATAGAGCCAGTAGTAACCCTGGAGCACTGCCAGGTGTGACCCAAAAACCAAAAATAAAAATAAAAAAGAATTAATATTTGTCTGGCAGAAATAAAGTATATGTACACTCCTTAAAACCTGGTGTCTAGACCTACTATGTATTGTTTATTGGCTTTGCTCTTAAGTTGACTTGAACTCAACAATAAATTTCCAGCTGATTTGTACCAATCATTCTCTTCTAGGAAAGCTTTTCACCTGCCTTCAATGGCCCAGGGAGAACATTTTCTAAGTGATCTCCAACCAAGGCCCTGACAGATAGACTTGTCTCTTTTCTCTTACATCTAATTTAGAAAACATGTTGCCTTGGAAATTGCCAGATCTGACCATGTGAATTACTTGTATTTCCCCGCCATCTCCTCACACTGCCAACCATGTGAAATTCAACTGAGGAGGCCATAAGGGAACCTCTTAAGCTAATAAAACAACTTAATGGATCTGGGATGGAGAGCACAGCAGCCTGTGTCCAGAACTAGTTATATAAGAGCCTCCAAGAGAGGACAGAACATGGTTTTCTACAAATAAATAAGGCCAAAGGCCTCACTCACTAGTACCACAGCTGGATAGCAACTATGAGCAATGAATTTCTCATGCTAACAAATCCAAGCTCTTTGGAACATAGGTACTAAACCCTAGGACTGGCACTGGATCGGGCCTGGCAGGAATTGCAAAGTTAGAGATGGAAGGGTATCCAGAGACCATTTATTCATAAGCACAGCTGAGGGCCAGCCAGCTGCTTTTATGCACTGCCTGGGTTGCACTGATGAACCCTGTTCACGCAGCTTTCCACAAGAATGAAGGCAGCCATGCAAGGCTTCTGCAGTCGTCTACGCTCTAGAGAAATAATTAAACAGTTTTTCTTAACCTCTTGAACCTTCCATTTATTATTGCCATCCATTATGTCTACCTTCTCAAATCACAGAATCCCCAAACTGAGCTCTGGGGTCAAGGGTTTATTATTTAATGGAGATAGAACATTTTGTAAATTGCACGAAGTCACAATGTTTATAATAGAAGCTTCTGGTGTACTGAATCTTTTCCATTTAACAAACAGTGAGCTTTGACATGTGTTCTTCCTACAGAGCAAGAAATTTGGGGGTAAGTGCAGTACTGGCATGAACAGTTACCAAATCTTTCGTGTAAACCAAGTGACATCCGCAGTCAAATAAAAACATTCCTTGTACCAAATACCAGGAAATGCTGAAAGGCTCACTATTCTTTTAAGGTCATGCTGAAATGGAGTTTTGGCTTTTAGAATACAGAGTAAGAGTGAAGAAGGCCAACATTTTTGTTTAATTCACATTTGCTGCTACAAGTCCTCAGGGGCAACCTCCTATTTTATAAATGAATGTGTGAATGGAGATTTTTCTTTAGGATTTTACTTTTGGATGAAATGAATATAATGTTAATGTTAAGAAAATGCATGAAAGTCAAGACATTTCTGTTGTCTTTGTTGTTTTTACTAGAATTTTTGCTTTCAATTCAGAAACGGATTTACTTAAAACAAAGCAAACATCATCAAAAAAGTACCTAGCCAAAATAACCAATGTATAAATGCCTAAGAGTAAAGTAACAAAGTAGAAACATTCTTCACTAAAGTCAGTTACCAATTAATTAGAAGCTCTTGAGATGATAGGAAAAAATCTTAAACCTAAAATTTCAACCCTTTGTATGGGATATCTAATCAATATTCTCAAAGCAAGTATGTGTAGGTTCCACATGCCCACGAATTGTTTTTGAGCTAGGGCTGTGTAAAAATTATTGTAAGCAATGACTTTTTATTACAATAATTTTCTTAAGTTTTAAATTGGTGTTAAAGGATATACTTTTTTGTTCATTTGGTCTTTTTCTTTTTATGTCAACACATACAATCCTTAAATTTTATATTTGTAATGGTTCAGGTAAATTTAACAGAAATTTATTATATAAAATATCTCTTGGAAGGTAATGCTTCCACAATGTTTTCTCATAGTTTATAATATAATTTTATAGTATGAAAAGTTTGTTTCAATAGACTCATTTGCTTTCTTACTGTGTGTGCAAGACCTTTCCCGGGTCTCAGACCAATCACTTCTGATTGGCCAGCAGGTGTCACTGTGGGTTTGGATGGTAACCCAACTCGCCATAGAAAAGAATGGCTGATGTGGGTAATGGAGAGGAGACAAAGGGAAATATAAACTCAGGTTTTTGAAACGCTGACTAAAAATCATATATATATGTATATATGTATATATATATATATGTATATATAGACATTTACTTCAGAAGTTCGGAATTCTTTGTATCTGTTTCCTGGCTCCTGTTGGCCCAGAGATGAATTCATTTGCATGAGATCTTAATCTGCTGAGTTAGTCAAGTGTGTTTTTGAAGTCTTGCCCTAATATCTCTGTGCTTTAGATCTAGACACCTTTTTGAATCAGACACCTTTGCCTAATCTCAGAAGTGTGTAAAGTTTACTCTCTCTTTTGTGGTTCAGAGACTCTTGGCCCAGAATCAGATTTTGTTTCTCACTAACCTTGGGAAGAAAATTAATTCTATCGTGTTGTTATATGAAGTGGCATTCTGGCATTTGGAAACTTGGCGTTTGCTTTCCTTCAAATATAGATTTTTCATTTCCTTCAAACCTAGGCTGCTCAAGTCTTATTTCTGTCTAAGTACATAGATTTATAAATTTTCAATTGATAAAATTAACATGTATTTCCTGAATAACCCTCAACCTCAAGGATGGATGATGCTTAAAACCCCCCCAACACAGAAACGGAATTCACAGTGATCCAATCTGAAAAATAGAAAATTTATTTCTCTCCCTGTATGGATACATGCAAATATGAAAATTATATTCTTGTTGTGTATGAAGACAATTTATTAAGAAAAGATACATCCTTGACTCCTCTAAATATGTGACTAATACATATGAAACACTATTTTAGTAGAGTTCCAAAGAGAGAATAAGGGGTTATTGAATAGAAATAGATATCCTTCTAAATTCTAGAACACTTCAGTGTCACTATAACTCTAGCTTTTCTTCTGTGCCACACATCTCAAATCATGGATTATCACCTCAGAATAAAGTTGAAGGGTGGACTCTCCTTGCTGGAGACTGGACCCAGGAGGGTTAAAATAAAAGCTATTTTAGCTCTATTATGAACCTCCTGCAGTTTCTATCTGGTTTTAATTCCCTCACATTTATGTGTGTATAAGATTCTTAATGATACAATGCTTTCTTCCAGTGCTGGTTCTAATTAATAATTAAAATAATAAAGCTCAGGAAAAAATAAATTAAATTTGCAGGTTCAGAAATATTTAGAAATCTTAACTCCAAAGTATGAATTCTTTGTTTCTACCTTGCTTAGTCAGCCATTCACAAGACTAATCATTCAAGAGTAAGCTGATTTGGTTCCATGAAAGACAACCCAAAGTATGGCTTATAACTCTTAGTAAAAAGATCTTTTGAAGATGTGCTTAATTAATGTGCTTTTATACATAGGAATCCTTTTTCAAGGAAAGGCTTGAGAAAGTTGTGTCATTTGTATATTAAGAAGAGTTATTAATGTAACATCGTTTGCTCTGGTGCTCAGGTACACTTTTTTTTGTTTTGTTTTGTTTTTGGGCCACACCCAGCAGCGCTCAGGGGTTACTCCTGGCTATGCGCTCAGAAGTTGCTCCTGGCTTGGGGGACCATATGGGAACCGGGGGATCGAACCGCAGTCCGTTCTAGGCTAGCGCAGGAAAGGCAGGCACCTAACCTCCAGCACCACCGCCCGGCCCCTCAGATCCACTTTTGCTTGGATTTCTGGCACAGGGGTCTCAAACTCACGGCCCCGCAGGGCGCATAAGCCCCTCCGTACAACATTTTATGGCCCTGCCCTAGAGGAATCTTTTTTTGTTTTGTTTTGTTTTGTTTTAGTTGTTTGAGTCACACCCCTCAATGTTCAAGGCTTACTACTGACTTTGCATTCAAGGATCACCCGGACTTTGTCTCCTGCAGCTTGCAGGTAAATTGAGGAATCAACAACAAATACTCTAAGCCTAAGCAGCTGATGGGATGGGGTGAAGAGAGGAGAAAGAAGAAAGAGGAACCTTAAGAAATAAATATATTCATCCAATGTAAAAGAACATCACCTGAAGTTCCTTTTCACTTAGATATCTACATATGTGGAAAATGGAACCCTTGGCTTTTGGTTGATTCTTTGGAAAAACTATCCACCAGTTTCATGGCAACTTCTTTATTGTTAGAAATAATAGTGTTGGGGCCCGGGAGATAGCATGGAGGTAAGGCGTTTGCCTTTCATGCAAAAGGTCATCGGTTCGAATCCCGGTGTCCCATATGGTCCCCCGTGCCTGCCAGGAGCAATTTCTGAGCATGGAGCCAGGAGTAACCCCTGAGCACTGCCGGGTGTGACCCCAAAAAAAAAAAAAAAAGAAATAATAGTGTTCACTACACTATTCTCTCTATGCCCTCTGTGCATTTTGACTGCTGTTGAATCACCTATGACTTAATTACAAATGACTGGTTATTTGGTATGTGTACAGATACTTGTATGCTTCCAACTACAGCCTAACCAGCTATTCTCAAGCAGGAGCTGCATGTTATAAATTTCATACACTTTAAAACTTCTGCTTTGATACAAAGCATTTGGTAGGATTTTAATGAATCTTTGTAGAATGAATGAAAATTATAAAGGATACTTTTGTTTGGCAAGCACTGGTATTACTAGATTACTTTTATGTAGTCCATATAAATAATTCACTTCTTGTGGTTCCATATCCTGATGTGAAAATTATGCATTTACTGTGCTTTCATAGATATTAATGGGAGCTATTAAAAACTAAAAATCATTTCTAAGTTGGTGGTCTTAGGCCTGGTATTGAATAAAAAGATGAGGTAAATTTTAATTGTGAAAAGAAAAAGCACTATACATTGCTTTGTTAAACTTTAGCAGTTTGTGTGCAGGATTGTTCCCACTAATTTAAGAAGTAACAAAAGTAGCATTAATTTTATTTAATTTTAGTATTTAATATAAGAAATGAAAGGAAGTATATATAAATAGGTAGAAGAAATGAATCTGGCATTGTGGTATGTTTCCTTCTTAACATCAAATGTTTTGTTTAA
The DNA here is from genome assembly GCA_004027635.1 of Crocidura indochinensis. Taxonomy (NCBI): domain Eukaryota; kingdom Metazoa; phylum Chordata; class Mammalia; order Eulipotyphla; family Soricidae; genus Crocidura; species Crocidura indochinensis. Next base: position 5,332 of record PVKC010026135.1, on the reverse strand, counting down.
AATGTAGCTTAAAAATGAAACTGTAAGTATGATGACCTAATTAAAAATTATAAAGAAAAAGTATCATTTTTATGTATTGATACAACAGGTTCTATTATTATGGGCCAAATAGTATTAGGTTTCTGGTGGAAAATATTTTTCTAAGTTATTTAAAGAATTATAGAGTGAAGCAAGTCAAATGATTATACATTCTTGGTGCGGGGGTAGAAATAAAGTCAAGAAAATGTAAGGAAAAGACTAATGTTTATGTATAATGATTTCATTATCATATTTCTACTTTCTTTGTCATACAGGGTAAACTTAAAGGATATGTCATGAATTCCTGAGTCACAATAAATCTGTGCATGTCAGACTCTGTGTGTGGGTAAAATGGATAATTTTTTGACCTTTTGTAAGCTTTAACTAGAGCAAAGGAAGTCCCTCCACATAATGTTTCCCCACTACAAAATACTGGCAGGAAGCCAAAGTATGCCCTTTGGCAAATCTCCAGTCTGGATGGCTTTCCTGGAACTAGAAGACATTCATGAATCTGCCTCACTCTGAGATTTTTTTAAGAGTGCCTCAGGAAAGACCTTTCCAATGTGCAACCTGCTGAGGGAGATGTAGGAACACATTAATCATGGAATTCTTCAAAAGAAATTTGGAGCTGTCCTGATCTGATTCAACAGGTCCATCTTCCTGCTCAGTGTGAGACACAGGCCATGACAAAAACTGCTGGCAGATAACCTGAATGTGGATCTTGCTAATGCTATCATGAAAAAAAAAAAAGTAAAGCCAGAAATTTCTGATTCCTGAAGCTGGTCAGCCATGAATGACTGACTTTACTTCTGAAGAGCAAAACTGAGAGGAGAAAAAAATGTCTTAAATATATTGCTTATTCATTTGCCAAAGTAGTCTCTACATATTGAGTTATTCCCAACACAAAAGGTTTATAATGAATCCCATGTTCATATTCAGTCATCACAAGATAGAGCTTCTTAAGAATTAATTAGCAGTTAATATTTATGAGCTTTAGCTGGCAAATATATTCCTCATTTGATATTCACTCTATCACTTCTCAGCCTTAGAGATGATATAGTCTTGGGGGCCGGAGAGAAAGCATGGAAGTAAAGCATTTGCCTCGCTTGTAGAAGGACGGTGGTTCAAATCCCAGCATCCCATATGATCCCCCGAGCCTGCCAGAAGCGATTTCGGAACATAAAGCCAGGAATAATCCCTGAGAGCTGCCAGGTGTGACCCAAAAACCAAAAACAAAACAAAAAAAAAAAAAAGAAATAATATAGTCCTCTATGGATTTTTATTTTGTCATTTCTCATATTGCTTATAGCTTCAACATTATTGAGACCTATTAAAGTTTAGTTATTTGTTACTCAGTAAACCTTTATATGAAAATGTTCTCTTTTGATATGGGTGTTCAGAGTCTGCGCTCTCTTCTTCCACAACTCTTAATGCTCTTTTGGAAATACTTAGGTAATATTCAAGCCTTTCAGTCAGCTTAGAATATTTCATAGTGTTATAAACCAATACCATCGATGAGATGATTTTCTCATATGCTTATGAGTAATTCCATCTTTTGAAAATGAGAGAACCTAATAAAAATTAACAGAACCATAAACAAGTTAATGATCTAGGAAAGTATCACTTTTAGAGAGAAATAAAATGAAATTACCAGTTATCCTAAAAGATTTTAGACTTACTTTCTCTTAGAATTGGTTGGTTGAGATTTATGTCTAAACAAGTGGAGACTTGTTTAGACATTTCTGAACCTCACCTATAACTTAACCTATATGCTCATATTATCTTTTTTGATTATATAATTTACTCTATTGTACAGCCAATTCACATGCCTTTTAACGTTTACCCATGACTTTATGTTCTCTTTAAATTTCTTTTTATGGGGGCTCCCCAGCAATAGAAGGTCCAGGGTCCACTCCTAGAAGTACTTAGTTGATCTATGTAATCTTGTTGATTTGATCAGAGATATGTTGCTCTCCAGGCCTGGCAGTGTTTGGTATCAGGAATTGGACTCCAGATCTTTTACATCAAGATATGAACTCTAGCATGTTGAAACATCTCTCCAGCTCGACATCTCACTACATGAAATGGGCTCTAATGGGCTCCAAATAGAGCCCTTTTCTTCTTTCAGAGTAAAGATAAGGTACCCCAATCCCCAAAGGTTTCTACCCAATATACAATTCAAATAAATACTCATATCATCTAGTTTGTAGGTCACTTTTGAGTTATTCCACTGGTAATAACAAATCCTAAATAACAGCATTTATTTTTGTATTACTTTCAGTTGAAGTTACTTGACCCTAAGGAACATTTCTTACTTGTGTTTGTATTCCTCTAATAGTACGAATTGATCAATCAATATTTGAGGAGAAACTAATGTGAAATTACCTTACATGTGGGTTATAAAACAATCATATTCTTTCTTTAAACAAAAATTGTTATGTAGAGAATATGAATTATAGTCTTATTCACATCCCCTAACCATTAACTATTCATTTGCTTATTCATGTTTCCAATAAGGATTTGGTTGACTTTTTTTAGTATATGTGCTGCCGAAGCGAGCACTTGGTTGACTTTTTAAAAGGACTGCTCTTACTTGAGGGATAAAAAGATTTTGAGGATATTTTACTTGACATAACTTGAACAGCTGCAATTAAAATTAAGATGATGAAGCAGGGGCTGGAGGTAGGATATTTGCCTTGCATTCAGAAGGACGGTGGTTCGAATCCCAACATCCCTTATGGTCCCCCCGAGCCTGCACATGCAATTTCTGAGCATAGAGCCAGGAGTAACCCCTGAGCCTGCCAGTTGTGACCCGAAAATTAAAAAAAAAATAAAAAAAGACGATGATGCAAACGTTTCAAAGTATGTATATGGCTAATAACATTCTAGCAGAGATGAAGCTAGAGTCATGAACTAGCTTTTGCAAATCACTTCTGACCTTCTGTGCTTGATGTCTACTGGAAAACTCTTCTTTTGCATACCCAATGCTATGAATTGAATGTATCTTCCTACCCAAATTCATATATTGAAGTTTAACCTCAGATGTAATGGTATATAAAGCAGAGACCTCTGGGAGGTAATTAATGTTCTCATAAAAAAAAAGGCATAAAGACTTTTACTTCCCGCATGCTGCTCTTTTCTAGGAGAGAATATGAAAAAGTAACCATTTGTATACCTAAAAGTGGGCTCTTACCATACACAAGATATTAAAATCTGAAAGTGAAGAGCCAAGGTTAGAGATAAGAGTCAATATGGGCCAGATTCCTCACAACTATCAATGATGCGGTATGTAGATCTTACTATCCAATCACAATTCAGAGTAAAACCTAAAGATTCCTAAATCTTTAGATTTCCCTTTAGGCCTCTAAGGATACTTTTGGGGCTGCTTTGTGGCCAGCTTCTCTTTCTACACACCTCCTTAGCCCCTTTAAGGGTGTTAGTCTCATTAGAGCTTCTTAGTAATTACCTGAATACCTGCATTTGTCTCGAAAATTTTTTCATCAGTATCTGGCCCTGCCTTCCTGCTCTTCTCTCTGTCCAATCCTCTGATTTTACTGATACCTCTAAAATAAATGGTTCTATGAGAATCAAGTAACCATAATAGAAAGAGACTGTTGGGATTAAGTAATCAAATAATAGGCTAGAAGAAATAGTTGATAAGCTTGGCTGTTAGTGACAATTTGTAAAGGAAAATATGACCAGGTTGTTATGGAAATGTCTGGGGCTCACATGTTTGGCTTCAATGCCTACTGAAGGACACATGATTATTGTGGTACTAAGGGTCACAATGGCAATGCTAAAAATCACATTCAGAGATGCGTAGTAACACCAGGAATGGAAGAATGCATAATTGCACACAGGCAAGTCAGAAACTCGACCACTGAACTACATCCCCTGCCAAGCAATGTGCTTTCACAGTTTCAAGGAAGCTAAGTAATACAAGAATGATTTCTAAGCAGTTTATATCTCTTTGTTATACTGGAACAGAGTTTTGAATATTGCCCAGGATAAAGTAATTATAGAAAAAAGGATCTGTAGAAAAAGTGAGGCTCAGAAGGATGAAGATGTGAAACTAAAAATCCCTTGTCATTATCTTCTTAGAAGCCAGTGGCATGGTTCACCTTCAAAGCATATTATTTCTTAAGGCAAAGAGTAACTTGTATTGTGACCATTAACTATTAGGTTGAATCATGTGACATTGTGTTATTTAATGTTCTTTGTTTTACAAAAATAATAAGTTCATAAATTCAATGTAATAATTTAAATTTACTTCTGAACTAGCTTGCCTCCTGAATATAATTACTATTTTTTAATACTCTGTCACAGAAATTAGAACAATGAGCACAGAATACATACTCTATTAGGTTTTGACTAAATAACTTACTCCACTTTTTTTTTTTTGCCATACATCACTACATCACTTGGAAATTCAATTATAAATAACCAAATCCCAGTTTGTCTTAGTCTGGAAAAGAATTAATTGGCTCATACAATTTGAAATTCCAAGGGTATCAGACACTGGTTTCAAATACAGCTAGATCCAGGGTCTTAAATAATGTCATATGCATTTAATCTGTAGTCATTGATAAACACTTCATTTTTCTGTGCTGGCTTTATTTTTATGAAGGATCGCTTAATTTGATGATTATTAGTAACTCTAGACTTACAGATATTTAGCTAAAAAAGGTGAAAATAAAAGTTAGTCTTGTCTAATAGTTAAATAAAAACTGAGCTTAATTTTCAGAGAATGTATTTTGGCAATATTTGAGATACTAAGGCAGGAGGGAAGTCTGTTTTGTTAGACTGAGAACAGAGAGGGTGGTAGTGCTCTGAAGGAGATTCCTAGTCTTTGGCTATCAGAACAACAATATTAATAATAATAATTAATGATGCTTAGAACTTAGCTCCAATGTACTTTTTAATATTGATTTGTTGAAGACTTGCTGGTTCATTGTCAGAATATTTCCAAAGAAATAGCTTTTCTTTGTTTCGTTTTGTTTTGTTTCATTTTTTGTTTTTGGGCCACCTCCAGTGACGCTCAGGGGTTATTCCTGGCTATATGCTCAGAAATTGCTCTTGGTTTGGGGGACCATATGGGACACCGGGGATCGAATCGCAGTCAGTCCTGGGCAAGGCAATTGCCCTACCGTTTGCACCACTGCTCTGCCTCCAATGAAATAGATTTTAATGCATGTTTCTGGCTGTAGAGAAAATGATTCCTGTGGATCATAGGTGGTTTTCTTTCTTCTTTCTTCTTTCTTTCTTTCTTTCTTTCTTTCTTTCTTTCTTTCTTTCTTTCTTTCTTTCTTTCTTT
>PVKC010026134.1:0-10756 GCA_004027635.1 Crocidura indochinensis | reverse complement strand
CCTAGTTCTGGAGTAATGATCTTCCCACGAAAGGATTGGGGGGAGGTGAGCTCCCAAGAACACGGCCCTATTTAAAGTTTGGTCTTCTCTGGGTCCCCAATGATTTTGGGGGTTGAGCCACTCTAGAAATTTCCAACAGCAGAGATATGGAAGGAAGAGAAGCATAGGAATGACGACACTCAGAGTTAGGGTCTAATCTGGGTTTGGGGTATAGAACACCAAAAGACTCCAGCTGTCCCTGACCCACTGTTTCCTCTTCCAGGAGTACATTACCCTACGATCACCGGCCCGGAATGCAATGTTCTGTAATAACTCCCCCGCCGTCATTCTTCCCTTACCCCAGTCTCCAGTAAGTCTGGTCCATGCAAGCTGAAATGCGCGCGCGCGCATGCTTGCGGGAGGCGTCCTGTGGTGTGTTTTGGGAGGGACACGACCAAGTCCCTGGTGTTTTGAACTGTCCACTGCTATACACAGGCGGGAGGGAACACCAGGGGGCGCTAGTATCATGGGGGAAGTAAACGCTGGCAAAGACATGGGGGGCCCCCATCAGAAAGTTTGAAGGGTCAGCACTGAGAGGCTCGAGACTGGCAATGCGAGTCAGGATATTCAAGTTAGAGTCAAGATATTAGCTATTAGGCAATTAGTCTCATGTCTGAAGGGTAAGAAGTCAATGTTAGAAGGAGAATTTAACCTGAGGTAAGATCATCAGTATTAGGACAAAATGTTGGGCTTGGGCTAAGATTAGCAGTGAGTGCTGGGATCAGATGTGTGATGGTCCAGAAGGGTTTTCCCCATCTCTCCCCCACAGATGGAAAACAAGTCATTTCAAGAAGACTGGTGGCGCACAGAAAGACAACTATGTGGTTCATCCAGAGTTTGCCTCAGAGATCTATGCTGAGAGCTGTTAGGCCCCCAGGCCGGTGGGAATAAGGGGGTGAAGAAATAAATACTCTTCACCTCAAAGGGTCCTTACCAGTAGTGTAAGAATTTCTACTGTGTCCTAACCCAGTAGGATCCCGCAGTGAATCTTTACTTAAGCCTCTCTCTGCCCAACCCTCTCAACTGAGATGTACTGTTTAAAGTCATCTCTTCTACGCCTCCCAGCCCCTCACCTTACTGGGGTGTTCTGAAGGGCCTCCTAACTGGGCCTGTCCACAATTCGTGTCCTCTTCCCTTCTACCTCACAGCCCAAACCAATGGATTCAATTTTCCTTGTAGGGAGGATTCTCTACACCCATCCCCAATGCCCAGAAGGGCCTTCTGGCTGACATTTCAATAGTCCCATGTGAGATGCCCCTCAGCCTTTTATTTCAGTAAACTCCAAATCCTCCATTCTACAGTCAAAATCTAAATGCTCAAGTTCTCCATCTGTTTCCAGAGTCTCCATCACAGTCCCCTAAAATACAAAAAAATCCATCTTCAAATATCCTTGCACTCTCTTCCCAACCTAGTTTGAGGCAAACATCATTTTGGAGAGTTTAGTGACCAAGAAATTCAAAAGACAAAACAAAACCCTGTTTCTCCAAAGGAGGAGCCAAGGACGGACTATTTTGTCAGATGCCACTGACATCTTCAATAGCATTACATTCCCCTCTTGGGGGAGGGGGATAAATGAATGGCAGGACAGAACCAAATTATCTAATGTGGGTTCTCAGATGCCCAGGCATTCTCAAATGCACGGGCTTTTGCCAGGACTGTCTCTTGGGGGTAGAGCCATCTCCAGAGGCTAAGCAAGTTTCCCCAGTCCCTAACTTCGGCCATTGCTGGCCTGATCCATTGGGAAACTAGAAAACGTCATCTTTCTTTCTTTCTTTTTTTTTTTTTTTGGTTTTTGGGCCACACCCAGTGACGCTCAGGGGTAACTCCTGGCTATGTGCTCAGAAGTCGCTCCTGGCTTGGGGGACCATATGGGAAACCGGGGGATCGAACCGCGGTCCATCCTAGGCTAGCACAGGCAAGGCAGGCACCTTACCTCCAGCACCACCGCCCGGCCCCGGGCGTCCTTGTTTAAATCCACACTGCACTGAGCTGCTGAGAGCCCCCACAGAAGTGTTGCAACCCTTTCTTCAATATAAGAAAACTTAATGTGAGCACTATTGATCAAGCCAACTAACAAGACTACCTAAATAAGGCAGGCGCTGGCCCTATCCTTCTTCCCTGAGGCACCTCAGTCCCTATCATCCTCACCTCAAAGTTTAGCCTGCCAAGTGCAAGAACCCCAACATTGTACAGCGGCACCTTTCTGCAAAACTACCTTTTTCCCAGCAGGCCTGGGATAGAGCTCAGCCCGGGGTGAGCCGGGACCGGGCCTTAGATGCATGCAGCTGGAAGGTGGGGATGGCCTCCAACCCGCGTGACAATGTGGAAGGCGCAGTCGGTGCAGGGGCGGGGTGACTAGGAGGCAGGCCCGAACCTTGGGGCGGGGTTGACCGGGCAGGGGCGGGTTGGGGGCGGGTTAGGGCGGGCCTCTGCTGTCCCTGGCCCGGCAGCGCCCCGCACCGCCGTGGCAATTCAGCTCTGTCTAGCTGAATTGGAGGGGATCTGCGGGGAGCAACCTTCACCCCCACTTCAGTGGTCACTAGCCGTGAGTGAGCCCAGCGCTGGGAACCTTTGGAGAGGGTGCGGGGAAGGAGCTGGCAGGCGGGAGCCTGCTTGGTGAACTTTCGCTCAGATCGCTGGCTCCTGGGAGAAGTCTGGACCGCACCCAGGTTCTTCTTGGAGCCTCAGTTCCCAGCGGGTGACCGACCTCTTTTGACCTAGGCAAGCCCCTTCGAACGTTATCGGTGTAGTGTGAGGTGCTGGGGGGCAGCAGGCGGCCCCCCACATCCCACCCACCCCTCCATTCCGCAGAACTGAGATGACCTGGATCAAGTTACCTTTCCCAGCCTGGAATTTGTGCTGGGCAAACCTTAGCGTGGCATGGCCTGCTCTCATTTGGGCCAGGCCTTTGCCCTTAGAGGATGGGGCCGCCAGCCAAGGCTGAGGCTGAGTGTCAAGTGGGGAGCGGCTTGGCTGAGGCCATCCCACTTGCCGCCATTAATTTGTGGTTGGCCAAAAGGCGGAGGCAGTGGCTTACTGGGGTCTCAGTACAGCGTTAATTCCACCACCTCAGTTTCACCCACCTCCAGGCACCCTTAAAATTAGGCCTGGAGAGAGTAAACAAACTGATGGGGCAAAGGTGCTTTTGCTGGTCCTTTAAAGCACCACCAGGAGTGACCTCTGAGTACAGAGCCAGGAGTAGCCTCACACTGCATTGCAGGATGTGACTCCATTATCTCCACTGCTGGCCCCATAAAATAAAGTTGTCCTTTTCTTATCCCCAAGTTTTCCTGGAGTAAGCAGGAATACCCATCCCCTGGCAAAACATGCCTCACTCTGCCCATGACTGCTTGATAGAATTTTGCTTTGCATTGTGGGCCACTCTTTCCAAGGCTGCAGCATAACTCTGCTTATCAGACCATGATCTCTTATCTCCTGAAACTTCTGCTAGGAATGGTTAAATGAGGGGCATGGGGTTCAAGCAACCTTGAAACCATGGTGACTTCAACTAAGTCCTTTTTAAATGGGCTACTATTTCCACATCTATAAAAAAGGGATAGGATTTTGTCTCCTATTTGTCTGGCATTATTATTGGTGGTGGCTGCGGTGGCAGCATTTGAGAGACCACCAGAGGGACTTTGTGGGATGCAGAGGTTCCGGTTCAGCAGGATATGGTGTGTGCCCGGGTTCTGTTAGGTCTAGTTCATAAAAGAACCTCAGAATCCTAGTAAGTGAAGGTTCTCAAAAAAAACTGTTAGAAAAGTCTTTGGGGGACCAGAGAGATGGTTAAGTGGGGTAAGGAGTCTCTAGGGGGTGTTCTGAAAACTAAATTGTGTTGGGTTAAGAGGAAGGCTGTAAATGTCTGGTGTAGATCTTCTGAAGCTGATCAACTGGAGGAATTGAGGGTTCAGAATACAGAAAATAAGCCTCCAAATAGAATCTCTATAAGGTGTGTGTATTAACATCTGGGATCAAAGTCCTAAACTGCAGCGTTCAGGGGTGGAGAAAGGGGGTTCCTAGCAGAGCACAAAACTCATAGAATGAGGCCTTGCCTTCAACCCTGGTGGTGTGTAATGTGCACCTCATAACTCTGATTTCAGGGATCAGTCCTGGTGTAGCTTTGGGGGGTGGGGGGAAACCATATGGGTTACTGGGAATAAGGTATTTTAGACAAATGACCTACATACTCTACGTAATCACTCCAGCCCCTGCACTCAACATTTTTAATAGCATCATCATAAAAGAGGTGGGAGAAATGGGGACCTCAGCAGCTCTGTCATCTTGAAAGTCCCTGGAGACTACCAACTCTGACACTTGGGAGGAGACTAATTACTGTTTGTTGGCTCTCTTTTTCCCTCACTTGAAGCAGGTGAGTTGGCTGACTGGCTGACTGGGAATGTGTATATTTGTGTGCACATGCCTGTGGCAGGGAAGGAGAGGGGCTGCTTCTTCATTGGACTTTGTTCTGAAAGTTGAGTCAGGTAGGACCAGCGACCTGAAGCAGCAGATTGGGACACATGTTCCCCCATTCCCAGTCCCAGAGGTTGTGACTTCCCACAGTCATGTTTGTATGTCATGCACATTGTGTAAGAATGAATATGTGTTGGGTGGAAAGCAGTTGATTCTGGAGAGCGGATTGATGGAGGAGAGACAATGGACTAGAGTACTGGGTGGGTGATACCCCCAAAAAGTAAAATGACCTGAAGAATTTTGATTAAGACAAGAATAAGCTTGGCATTTCTTGTCTGGAAATAGAATTAGAAAAGCAAGTGAGATCATATCATACTTGGAACCGCAGGTACAAAGCTGCTACTTCTGAAACTCATCATGGGAGTCCTACTTGGTATTCTGAGTGAGGGAGAGATTTAGTCTGGTACTGCAGAATGTTATGGTTGCTCTGAGCAGTCGGCACTGCAGGGAAAGAGAAGACTGACTAGGGAAGCATTACAATAACATGGGGGAGAAAAAAACGGCACAAACTGGGACAGCTGGCCAGTGGGTAAGTGATAGGGATAAAGCCTGGCCCTGAAGATGTGGCCCTGGGAGAAAAGCAGGAAGGTGGGCAGGCAATTAGACATACTGGCCAATGATTGAGAGCAGGGAGAAGTCTGAGGTTAATGGGGAGAGACCAGAGAAGCCACCAGAGCTCCTATGCCAGGCTGCAAAACCTACCCTGAGGGCCAGAGTGATAGTACAGCAGGTAAGACATTTGCCTTATATATGGCCAACCCAGGTTTGATGCATAGCATCTCATATGGCCCCCAAACAAGTAATTCTTGAGTAAAGAGCCAGGAGTAACCCCTGAGCATTGCTGGGTGTTGCCCTAAAACCAAAAAGACAAATAACAGCAACAAAACCCAAAATAAAGCCTACTCTGACTCCCTCAAGTTTAGTCTTTATAGACCAGAGAGACAGTACAACCTCCAGCCTAAAATAGCCCCCAAACAGTCCTGGGTGTGGTCCAAAAAAAATTTGGTCCCTAGAACTAATTCTGGTTTTAAGTATTTAATCTCCAGATTTAATCTGATTTCTGATTCAAGATTAAATTCCATACCTGGACTGTTTAGCCTTCTCTCCTTCCCCCTTCTTGGGCCAGGGAACCAGCCTACTGCCCTATTGAAGGTCTCAAGGAGCTTGGCTGACTGTCATTCTCCACCACCCCCTGCCAACATCATGGTCATCTCTTCAGAAACCAAGCCCTCCCAAAAAACTTCCTCTTCTCTCTGAATCTTCAAGTGTGTGATTCTGGGAAGCTTGAGATAATCAGGGGGCAGGGAGAACCAGAGAAATAGGACCAAGAGGGCCCGAGAGATAGCACAGAGACACAGCGGTAGGGCTGGGTCTGCAGGAAGCAGACCTCGGACGGACCTGGGTTCAATTCCCAGCATCCCATATGGTCCCCCGAGCCTACCAGGAGTGATTTCTGAGCACAGAGCCAGGAGTGACCCCTGAGCACCTCCAGGTGTAGGTCCACAAGATGAGGTATGTGATGTGCCCTTAGTAATGTAAAATCCTTGCGTGCTTGGGACCTGGGTTCAATCCCAAACAGCAGAAGGTGTGGTAGCAGAGTGGGGGCTAGAAAGCTTTCATTTGGGGCCAGAGAGAGTAGTGCAGTAGATAAAGATGCCTTGTTGGGGGCCAGGTGGTGGCGCTGGAGGTAAGGTGCCTGCCTTGCCTGCGCTAACCTAGGACGGACCGCGGTTCAATCCCCCGGTTCCCCATATGGTCCCCCGTGCCTGCCAGGAGCGACTTCTGAGCGAATAGCCAGGAGTAACCCCTGAACGTCACCGGGTGTGGCCCAAAAACCAAAAAAAAAAAAAAAAAAAAGATGCTTTGTCTTGCATGGAGCTAATCTATTTGGTCCACCAGCTTGGCCCAAATCCCTTCCTATCTCCCACACTTCACCCTCCACAATAAGAGTGCTGATAAGAGTCAAAACCTAAGTTCCCAGCTGGAGTGGATAGGGAATTTGTCTTACACAAACCTAGGTTTGATGCCTTGGCATTTCATGTAGTTCCCTGAACCCACCAGGAATAATTCCTGAATACAGGTCAGGAGCAATCCCTGAACGCTGTTGGATGTGGCCCAAAAACCAAACCAAAAGCAAAAGACCTATGTTGCCTTCCTTTCCTTCCAAATCTCTCTCCTTGCTGGAATGAGTTCAGATATCCTTCTCTTTCCCCCTTCAGATCCCAGAAAGCCAGGCTCAGATGGGTTTGAAGAAACCTGAAGAGGTGCCTCTGTCCCCTCCTACCTTAATGGGGAATTGATGTCTCAGAACCTTTCGGAAAAGAGCCAGGCCTACCCCCGCCGCCGTCTTGAGAGGCAGAAGGTCGCCACTTCAGGAACCATGTATACCTTTCTGCCGGATAACATCTCACCCACCAAGCCCAAGGCTTCCAAAGAGCTGAGGCCCTTGCTGCTCTCTGGTGCCCTGGGGCTGCTGCTGGTGTTGATGGCGGTGGTGGCCTGGTGCTACTACAGCGTCTCTCTACGCAAGGCAGAGCGTCTGCGCGCTGAGCTGCTGGACCTCAAGGCCGGAGGCTTCACTATCCTCAACCAGAAAGGGGAGCAGGTCTTCCGCCTGGCCTTCCGCTCGGGCGCTCTGGACCTCGATTCTTGCAACCGCGACGGCGTACTGCTTGGCTGCTCTCGCACGACCGACAGCCGCCCCCTGCTCTTCTTCATCCAGACTGTGCGCCCCAAGGACACGGTCATGTGCTACCGTGTGCGCTGGGAGGAGACAACCCCTGGGCACGCCGTGGAGCATGCCATGTTCCTGGGAGACTCCACCGCTCACTGGTACGGCGGCGCGGAGATGAGGACGCAGCACTGGCCCATCCTTTTGGAGGGCCACCAGGAACCTCAGCCTTTCGTCACGAGCGACGTCTACTCCTCTGACTCTGCCTTTGGAGGCATCCTGGAACGCTACTGGCTCTCATCGCGGGCGGCAGCCATCAAGGTGAACGACTCGGTGCCCTTCCACCTGGGCTGGAACAGCACGGAGCGCTCGTTGCTCCTGCAAGCGCGTTACCACGACACGCCCTACAAGCCCCCCGCGGGCCGCCCGGCAGCGCCCGAGCTCAGCTACCGCGTGTGCGTGGGCTCCGACGTCACCTCCATCCATAAGTACATGGTCCGGCGCTATTTCAACAAGCCGTCCAGGGTGCCAGCCCCGGAAACTTTCCGGGACCCCATCTGGTCCACGTGGGTGCTGTACGGGCGCGAGGTGGACCAGGACAAGGTGCTGCATTTCGCCCAGCAGATCCAGCAGCACCACTTCAACAGCAGCCACCTGGAGATCGACGACATGTACACCCCGGCCTACGGCGACTTCGATTTCGACGAGGCCAAGTTCCCCAACGCCAGCGACATGTTCGCCCGGCTGCGCGACATGGGCTTCAGCGTCACGCTCTGGGTGCACCCCTTCGTCAACTACAACTCGTCCAACTTCGGGGAGGGCGTGGAGCGCGAGCTGTTCGTGCGGGAACCCACGGGTCGCCTGCCCGCCTTGGTGCGCTGGTGGAACGGCATCGGCGCCGTGCTGGACTTCACGCGCCAGGAGGCGCGCGACTGGTTCGCCGGGCACCTGCGGCAGCTGCGGGCACGCTACCACGTCGCCTCGTTCAAGTTCGACGGCGGCGAGGTGAGCTACCTGCCGCGGGACTTCAGCACCTACCAGCGGCTGCCGGACCCCAGCGTGTGGAGCCGGCGCTACACCGAGATGGCCCTGCCCTTCTTCTCCAAGGCCGAGATGCGCGTGGGGTACCAGTCCCAGAACATCTCCTGCTTCTTCCGCCTCATCGACCGGGACTCGGTGTGGGGCCACGACCTGGGCCTGCGCTCGCTCATCCCCGCCGTGCTCACGGTCAGCATGCTGGGCTACCCGTTCATCCTGCCCGACATGGTCGGGGGCAACGCGGTGCCCCAGCACACGGCAGGCGGCGGCCCGCTGCCCGAGCGTGAGCTCTACGTGCGCTGGCTCGAGGTGGCCGCTTTCATGCCCGCCATGCAGTTCTCCACCCCGCCCTGGCAGTATGACGCCGAAGTGGTGGCCATCGCGCACAAGTTCGCCGAGCTCCGGGCCTCGCTCGTGGCCCCGCTCTTGCTGGAGCTGGCGGGGGAGGTGACCCACACGGGCGACCCCATCGTGCGCCCACTCTGGTGGATCGCGCCTGGGGACGAGAATGCGCACCGCATCGACTCCCAGTTTCTCATCGGGGACACGCTGCTCGTGGCGCCCGTGCTGGAGCCCGGCAAGCAGGAGCGCGACGTCTACCTGCCCGCTGGCAAGTGGCGCAGCTACAAAGGGGAGCTCTTTGACCAGACGCCCGTGCTGCTCACCGACTACCCGGTCGACTTGGATGAGATCGCTTACTTCATCTGGGTCTCCTGATCCTGCCCCCTCTCCCAAAAGACCCAGGAGCCCCATAGCGCTAGTACCCATCTTCAGGCGGGCCTTCCATCCTCCATCACAACCATCTCGTGTAGCCCCAGGAAGTCCCGAGCCTTCAAGCAACCTGCACGGAAGTTGTGTTACCAGAAATTTGCAGGAGTCACTTGCTTAGAGCCAGGGAGGGATCTAGCCACCCACGCCTGAAGGCCATCCGAAGTTCTCTATTCTGTTCATACTCACTGTAGTTGCAGAAACTTCTTCCCTGGGGCGGAAGGTGGGGGGCTCTTAGCAGTACAGAGAAAGGCCTCCTCTCTCCCAGTGACACATGGCTGGGTTTTAAAAGCAGAGCGAAATCTCACCTTCCGTTCTGCAGGAAGTGGTTATTTTTGTCCTCTTGAAATGAGGAATTAATCTTTTGTTAAGACCTCTAAATAACCCTCTGTCACACTCAGAAGTAACACAGTTTTTAATCTTTGGGAGAAGCCATACCCTAACTTTCCCAGCACCGATGTAAACACACTGACCTTGCTGGCCAAAAGAGACATGTGATGTTTGGCCAGTCTAAGAGGAGTCTTCTCGGAGAAGCAAGGCGGATTGGGCTCTGCATGGAGCCTTCATCGTTGGTATTCATTTATGAAGAGACTCCTAAAGTTGCACTGACCCATCTGTCATGGACTCAGCCCAGTGCTGGGGTCTTAGTCCCTAAACGAGAACTTACAAGTTCATGAAGGTGCCTTAGTTTATTTTAAGATTTTGTGTTTGTGTGAGTGTGTGTGTGTGTGAGAGAGAGAGAGAGAGAGAGAGAGAGAGAGAGAGAGAGAAAGAGAGAGAGAGAGAGAGAGAGACAGAGTTTTGGATTTTGTTGTTGCTGAGGTTTTGGTGGTTGAACTGGCCCTCTCCCAGGTGACCTCCCTCAAATTCACATTCTCCAATGTGAATTCTCCAATGTCCAAGATTTTACCGCTGCCCACAGCCCTGAGCCAATGGCAGAGGTGTGGTCTAAAAGGGAGCAGTGTTCTCACACTGGCTTTTGAACGGGCCTATGTACACACACACATGCACTTGGACATCTGTGGTACACACACAAGATCTTCCTGGCAGCCAAAACTTTTCTCAGAACAGCCTTGACCAGAGAGAATTTTTCCTAACTCTGCAGCTGAGTCTGGGGAAGGAGTGAGTGTATCACCAGAATTGGGGAATGTTGGAAACAGGGCAGAACTGTCCTTTGACAGTATGTCTGACAGTAGAAACAGTCCTTTAACCAGAGAGAATGCATGCTTTTCCCATTCTCCATCACCTTTATTTTCTCAATGTGAAGAATGACTGATGAATGTTTAGGGGGTACATAGTTGCTCATCTTGTGTGTTGATTCTAATACTCATTCACAAGCTGTGTGATCTTGAACAAGTTGCTTGGCCTTGCTGAGCCTCCCATTTCCTCCTGTAAAATTATGATAATGCCTACCTCCTAGATTGTGGTGGAAATTATAAGCACAGATGTGAAGTGCCTGGCACATTTAGGTGCTAATAAAAGGTAGCTATTATAAAGTTGATTCTTGTTTTCTTTCTTTTTTTTTTTTTTTGTGTGGTTTTTGGGTCACACCCGGCAGTGCTCAGGGGTTACTCCTGGCTCCATGCTCAGAAATTGCTCCTGGCAGGCACGGGGGACCATATGGGGCACCAGGATTCGAACCGATGACCTTTTGCATGAAAGGCAAATGTCCTACCTCCATGCTATCTCCAGGGCCCCCCGATTCTTGTTGTCTTAGTAAAAAGTATGAACCAGAGAGATAGCTCAAAAGTTAAGCACATACCATGGGAC
>PVKC010026133.1:0-16237 GCA_004027635.1 Crocidura indochinensis | reverse complement strand
TTTCTTTCTTTCTTTCTTTCTTTCTTTCTTTCTTTCTTTCTTTCTTTCTTTCTTTCTTTCTTTCTTTCTTTCTTTCTTTCTTTCTTTCTTTTGTGGTTTTTGGGTCACACTCGACAGTGCTCAGAGGTTATTCCTGGCTCCATGCTTAGAAATTGCTCCTGGCAGGCACAGGGGGACCATATGGGACACCAGGATTCGAACCTATGACCTTCTGCATAAAAGGCAAATGCCTTACCTCCATGCTATCTCTCCGGCCTCGGAGATTTCTTTTTTTACATGTAGCTGTATAGCTGACATTTTCCCTCCTTAACAAAGACGTCCACTCCCTTGATCTTTAGAGTTGACCATCTAAAATAGTATACTCCTTCTTGTATAATTACCACCTGTTTCACTACTCAGTTACTATACTTAGATTTATTTCTCTATTTTATATATCTTTGTATATATTTTTATATCTTGCCTATTTCTTTAAGCCTCTATCCCTTTCTTCTATTATATATATATATATGCAAGTTCCTTCCATTTAAATATCAACTGTACACCCCACAAGCAGAAATTTTGTAATCATGTAATTCATAAATTTATTATCAAGTAAGAGATGAATAGTGAATGAAATAAAGCGTATGAGAGGTTTTTTTGGATGTTTATTTTTTTAATTGAAACCATTGTAATTTACAAAGTTATTCATATTTGGATTTCAGACATATAATGTTTCAGGGCCAATCCCAGCACTAGTGTCGACCTCCTTTCACTAATGTTCCCAGAGTGCATCCCATGCCCCAGAGGGTGAGGTTTTGTTTTTTTTTGTTTGTTTGTTTTGGGGCCACACCCAGCGGTGCTCAGGGGTTACTCCTGGCTGTCTGCTCAGAAATAGCTCCTGGCAGGCACGAGGGACCATATGGGACACCGGGATTTGAACCAACCACCTTTGGTCCTGGATCGACTCCTTGCAAGGCAAATGCCACTGTGCTATCTCTATGGGCCCGGGGTGAGTTTTAATATCAGCATTCATTTGATATTTCCCTGTGAAGTGTTTTTCATTCCTATTGTATCCATGAGCTGCCAACTGGAGTCTTTAGGAAATGTATGAATTCATTCATTCATTTGCACATAAACAAACGGGCCTTCATAGTACCTTTGAGGGTGGTATAACATTAGGACTTTTTTAGATTGCAAATGAGCTAGAAGAAAGAAATCTATAAATTGCATTAATGAGAATAGTTTCAGACAACTTCATGACAAAACTGTGCCCAAATTGTTCCCATTTTATATATAAAATGAAGTGACATGAAATGTATGTATAAAGGAACAAAAGAAGGCCAGAATGAATCTCAGAAAACTCAGGGATTTAGGGGTGGGAGGGCCAATGTGGAATAGAAAGGTAGCAGTAGTCAGACCAGGCAGGCCATTATATATACTACTGCTATTGCTGCTGTTGTTACTACACTCTCATTTCTACTATTTCTACTATTCTGATGGCACTATTACTTCTACTATTATTACCACAGTTCTATTACTATAACTACTGCTCCTTCTCCTCCTATCACTGCTACTGCTATTGTTGCTGATGCTTCTTCGTTTACTACTACAACTAACAGTTGTGATGTATTGTATACTTTGTGAGATATTGATTTAAGCCTCTTGCCCAGACTAGTGTCCTGAGTCATCACTGTAGTCCTTGAAAGCAGTGAGCTAGAATCCCATTTAGCAGTTGATAAACTGAGTCTCATGTTTTGAGGGAATGAGTCTCCTGCCTCCCACTCATCCTGAGAATTCTGACAGAAGTGCTACAGACTTCCACTTACTCTCAAAATTTTATTGCATTTGTAACTTTCATTTACCATGTGAACCTTTCATTGTTTTCTAACACTGGTTTTAATTCCAAAATGCAGTGAAAGATGAATTTACTGTAGACCTTTTCCTCACTGCCTCTCTACGCACCCTGCTTCTCTACCACTACCCCATTTTTGTTTTTGCCCTTAGAACCTTTCTAGTTTTCCAGCCAGTGAATCCATCCATCTTGAACACTGTCTGGCTTCAGGGCAACTTGAACCATTGAGAAGGCCCCTTGAGTAATCAATGTTAAGTTCCCTGCCTTTCCTGGAGCCAAAAAAATTCCATCTTTAACTTACTATCTGACCTCTGTATGAGGGTCCCATACTCCTGGATCCAGTGCACCCACCTCTGGCCTAATGGGTGGTTGACTGGTAAGTAAATGCAGAAATCTGGAGTGAGAAAGATCACAAGTGTCTGTGGGTCACTTTCATTGACATTCATTAGCACTTTCTCCTTATGTGCATTTTCAGAGGTCTGTGTGACATGCATGCTAACTTAAGGAAATTCATTTTCTGGGGCCAGAGCGAGCGATACCACATAGCACAGCTATAGGGCGTTTGCCTTGCATGCAGCCAACGCTGGGCAGACCCCGGTTCAATTCCTGGCATCCCATATGGTCCCCCGATCCTGCCAGGAACAATTTCTGAGCGCAGAGCCAGGAGTAACCCCTGAGCGCTGCTGGGTGTGACCCCCCCCCCAAATTCATTTTCTTTGCTTTTAAGAACTCTTTCTTCTTTTCCAGAATCCGTCTTCAAGAGTTGCCAGTGCTCCAAACCTGGTAAGAATGATGGGAAGCAGGGGATTAAACTAAACTTTTTCCTTGCTTTCTCTTATACATCCTTTATGATTAGAAGAAACATCATTTCTTCCATAAATAACATTACATAGTGTTTCTATGTAGTTCAGATTTTATGTAAAAACCAATATGACTATAGATGGGAAGTAATCATGATGTTTGGAAATTGCAAGAGTAGTAGGCCCATTCGGAAGAGGAAGAAAGTGATTTTCCAAAAGTAGGTTAACAATTCCCTTTCATAGACATGGTTTTCCTGGTAGGGTTGGGTTAGCTACCATTTTTCTAGATTTCACGGACACCTCCATTCATTGTTTTTAAATCGCTCATAGCAGGCTCTGGGGACCATATGGGGTGGCGGGTATAGAAACTGGGTTGGTCGCAGGTCGGTCGCAAATGCCTTATTGCTGTGCTATCTATCACTCCGACCCCCTCTCTCACTTTTTTTTTTGAGCCAGTCAAGAACTGTAGAGAGTCAGAGGTTCTGATGTGCACTTGTGTAGAGGTGAGCCAATAGGAATTCACGCTTCACCTTAATGAACTCTACTCCTTTAGCAAGCCCTCTTAAGAGCACGGGGAACTTCCATGGTCAGAAGTCAGCCTTCCCTGGATTCTCATGGGATTTTGGATCACAGTGAGGTCTCTACCTTGGGTTTGTGTTTTGGAATTTTACTTAGTTCCTTATTTGGAATGGTTCTATTCCAAATGAGCACTTGGATCCACAGTTAGAATGCTTGTACTTTTCTTTATCTGTAGCTGATGATAGTCTAGATTATGGTGAAAACAAAGTTCTAGGGCTATCTATGTCTTCCATGTATTGCCCCACTTTATCACTATCAAGACCTAAAACAGTGTCTATGACTTTATGAAAATTTTCTTTATTAACTAATCAAAAAGTGTATGAACAAAAAAAGTGTCTGAATCAAAACAAATAGATAATATTAAAGAAAATGTATAGTAATTTGATTCATTGAATTAAATGTCAAGACCCTGATAAATATATTCCTGAAATAAATTTTATTTTATACAAAAATTGAATTTGCCACTTAGTTATATTGATCTGTGACTTCAAGACTAAAATTGAATCACTTCAAATTTAAGTTTTAATTTCTCTCAGAAGCCACAAGAGGGAACTGTTGAATCTCAAACCAAATATTTAAACTTTTAGTAAAAAAATCGAGATAATCTTATTTATCTAATGTGTTGTGATGGACTAGAGAGACGGAACAGGGATTGACTCTTGTCTTGTAGACTGCTGATTCTGATTATATCCCCAGCACCACAAATAATTCCCCAAGTACTGCGGGGGGTTGATCCTGACACTGCCCAATATGTCCAAAATCAAGCTAATAAAATATGTAATATGCAAAAAATGTAATATGCAGAGTATAGATTTTTATAATTAATAAAAGCTATGCATATGATAATCATGAAGATACTGCAGTTAAGTCAATAGTTTAGTGTTCAAAAGTCTCACAGCCATGTTCATTTGTTTGTATGTGGATTTGCATTCAAAAATAAGATAGAATAGAGACCAGAGTGATAGTACAGCATTAATGCACTTGCCTTGCAAGCAGTCAATTCAGGTTCAATCTCCAGCACTTGAGCCTACCAAGAGATTCCTGAGTCTAAAGGCAGGAGTAACCCCTGATCTGAGTGTGGTCGAACACTAACAATATCAGAAAGTAGAACAAAATATTTGGATCCATAAAAGCAGTGTGGACCTCATCACATTGTAGCCAAGTGAGTGAGCTTTGGACACGGTAATTACAGAGTGAGGGGGAGAGAATGTGAGTGAAGGGTGGGGAAGGAAGGGAAGGGGAAGGGAAGATAAAGGAAAGGGAGGGAATGGGAGGAGAACAAAGTGGGGGAGATAAGGGAGGAGAGAAGAGAAGAGAAGAAAGAGATAGAGGAATAACTAAGCAGGATCCTTAGATCACCCTTGACCCTAGAGCTTAGGGAGGACAGAGAATAAAAGAAATCAAAGTGGAAAGGAAGATGAAATTAAAATTGGGGGGACAGGGGTCTGGACTTATATTAGGGATGTGGTAGAGTGATACAGCTATACTTCCAAAGCACAGACTCAACAACACTGAAAACATGACTAGGGGATTGAACTTCAGTTCGTCCTGGGCCAGCCACCAGCAAGGCAAATGCCGTACGTCTGCGCCATTGCTCCAATCCATGAAAACATGAGATTTAAACTGAAATCACTAAATATTAATGTGCCTGCCAAGGTGAAGGCAGGGGGTAAGGAGGTTTAATTGGGGGCTGGGGGATGATAATGTATGGGAGCACTAGTGATAGGAGTTGACACTGGTGATGGTATTGATGTTGAAATATTATATGCCTAAGATTCAACTATTAATAACGTTGTAAGTCATCATTCTTTAACTAACTGAAAAACTTGATAAGAGAGAGATTGGGAAAGACAGGCAGGAGGAGGTGCCATTTGAGAATGAACAAGGACTGTTGCAAATGGAGAAATTGGCTCTCAAAAGTATGGAGAGCTTGAACAGATCTATTTTGCTATATGGGAATTGTAAGAGAATGTAATTGGTGGGTTAGCCTGCATTGTGGTTGTACATGAATGTGGAAGAACTTCTCTGTACCTAAGTGCTTTGTGTATCAAATTGTGACAAAGCACATCCTTGGCCAGAGCTGGCAGACACTGAGGAGAAAGACTATCCTTTGTTACATCCCAGATGTTTGGACTCCTGTCCAGAGAATATCCAACTAGTACTTGGACCAGTCAATTTAAATATCGATTTAAAAAAAAGCTGTAAAAAAAAAGCTGTAGTTTTTTCTGCTTAATAAGCATCATTCCTGGAATGAGCACATATTAGGCATAGTTCTTAAGAAGTATGGGGAACAGGTGGGTATTAAGCTGACAATGCTTAGGGATCACTCCTGATAGGGCTCAAGTAATCTTACATGTACTGAGATTGAACTAGGATTGGCCACATGCAAGGCAAATAAATACCTTAGCCTCTGTACTATCTCTTTGACACCAAGTTTAATTACAATATTTGAAAGCTGATAAAACACTCAACATTTTCCAAGAACTGAGCATTGGAGAGAGAGTACAGAAATTAAGATTCATACCTTGCATGCAGCTGACTTATGATGATTTCTGAACATAACCAGGAGTAATCCCTGAGCACCATCTGTGACCCCAGACCCAAATCCAAAAAATCAGAAAATTGAAAGTGGTGTTCTGATCGAAATGATTAATGGTGATATACTTTTCTTACATTTAGTAAAACACAAATGAGAACTTCTTAAAGTATTTGCAATTGCTTAAAAAAAAAGTCAAAATAAGGTTTGCCTTGAATGCCACCTACAGGTTCTATTTCCCCCAGCCCCATCAGGAGTGGTTGCTGAGCACAGAACCATGAATAAGTTCTGAGTATCACCAGATGTGACCCCAAATCCAAAATAAATAATTAAATAAAATCAAAATAAGATCCCCCACAGATAGAACACATAGTTTAATCAGCAATATAGTGACCAATATAATTAGGATTGAGAGATTAATCTAGAAGAAAATTGCAATTGGGCTTTTTGGGTTTGACTTCTCCATCTTCTCCATTTCCACCTTCTGTGGTAGACTGCTGAAGTTTTCTAGGATGGAAAGGCCTTTGGTATCTGGGCTGGAATCTAGGTTGGAGGACTCTCAAATTTCCCTGCTGTTTGTCCCTCTCCAGTGGGATTATCACTTTGGCTTCTACCCCATCAGTGACTTAGATAAGGGGCAGAGGTCCTAGTAGAAGAAAGGTGGTGGGCACAGGCCTCTGGGACACTGCTCAGAGTCTTCAGCTCTCTCTGCTTCACTGTCTGCTTCTGTCCTGTCTGAGGGGGCCTCTGCTACCATGGGTGATGGGGCACTGAGTGAACAGACCAGAGTAACATGAAGCCATTTAGAATGGGGGCCATGTGCACCAATGTTCCTGTGATGGACACTGCACACTCAGTCCAGCTGAGGGAGGCTAGCATGGTCATTATCCACCAGCATGTCAAATGGTTAGGTCATATCCCGCCTTTACCCAAGAAAAGACATTCCCCCAATTTTCTCTCCCTCCCCCCCCAAAGCCCTTTTGTCCCCCACTTGGTCTTCCCTGCCCTGGTGAATGTTGTACTGGGTTAATAAAGGTCATTCTTTTTTTTTTTTGGTTTTGGGGTCACACCCGGTGGCACTCAGGGGTTACTTCTTGACTCTACACTCAGAAATCGCTCCTGGCAGGCTCAGGGGACCATTTGGAATGCTGGGATTCAAACTACTGTCCTTCTGCATGCAAGGCAAATGCCCTACCTGCATGCTATCTGAGATTGCTATCTGAGAGTAATTACAAATATCTGTGTGTATGTGTGTTGTGTGTGTCTATTTCTAGTGGTGACTAACTACAATTCTTACTTATCTTTGCTTTTTTCCTTTCTGTAGTACTAGGGAGTATATAGACCTTGGTTATAAATAAAGCATTAGAATAGAAGAAGCATGAGAAAATTTAGTTTAAAAGCAGAAAGCTTTATCATTGAGATTATATTCTATTCCTTCCCAAAGGTAGCTGCACTTATAATTGATTTTATAGTTACCCGTAGTTATTGTCATTATTATTCCCTTGACACAAATTGAACACTATGTATAAGTGCTGTACACTCAACTCCAGCCCTAAACTTTTAAAGGCATAAATGTCAGCACATTAATTTCAATGAGCACCCTACTCAAGAGGATCCCTGAGGTTCAGGGTCTGCTTTTCATCCTGACAATTCCATGTAGTTGACCCAATTAATCTGAACTTAACCTTTATTTTCTGGATCCCTCAAACTGAGGCATTTGATATACTCTTGTCCGAAGAGTGTTCAACTCATTTTATTGAATGTTTGGATGGGATGGAAAGTTTGGCTTAAAACAGTGCTTTAAATTGGAGAGAAGAAATTCACATCTTTATCCAGATGACTAAGACCTCGGTTTAACTTCATATTAATTGTAGGGGCTTGCAATGATGGGGAGGAGAGCTACCAAACAGCTCAGGAGGCAGGGTGGGAGCATACCTGCATATCTTGCCCTATCAAAGCCTCAATTCAATGCAAGGGCCAAGGATGCCATGCTGCGGATGATCTGAGGTGTTAGGGCTCAACCAAATTTTCCCAGTGGTTTCTGGGATGGCTTTGGCTAAATCAGCTAGCAAAGGAAGTGAGGCAGGGCTGTAATAGGTGATACTTAAGGGATACTGTGGTGCAAGAGATCAGGGCAGAGTCAATCAGATGCTAGGCCAACTCCTATACTTGGTCAGTCACAGACACCTCTGAGATAAAACAGGTGGAAATAACTGGGAACAGAACCATTCGCTTCACTTTTGGACTATGTGTGAAGACACCAAGTAGAACAAAATAAATCAGGAAATAAAACTTTAATAATGTAAAAGAAGGAATACAAAGCAATTCAGAAACAGATAAGATACTGTTCTCTCAGTCTTGTATAATTGGTCCAGGAGAATATACAGATAGGATTTCCCTCCCCCATTATCAGTGGTTAGATCCTCTATTTGAAGACATACTCATTTTCATTCATGAATAAGCTAATTTGATCTGTGTTCATAGGTATTTTTGGCATCTTCCTCAACTAAAAAATTCTGCTTTTCAACTGGTTTCAACTCACATTGATAAATTGCTTCTTGTAATACATTCTGGCATGGATGAAAAGACTGGGTAGAAATGGCACAAAACAGTTATTTCTGGCTTTAACTTCATGGGCTCATGAAAGTTCTGTTCACCTAGCTAGTCTGCAGAAATGCCCCACACCATGCTGGAGGCTACGAGTGTCTGGCATTCTCTGTGTTCTCATGCCAAATGAAACAAAGATAAGTTTAACATATTTCTTAGTCTATTGGAAAAAAATCATCTTTGCCTGGGCTGTATTTCCATCTATCACATGGCATATAAATCCTCTGAGTCAATCCATATGATAGCCTCAGAGAGTCAGTGCCAGGAGAAATGTGTTAAGGGCTTAGATAGCGATAGTTGTTGGGGCCATTCATTTGCCTTTTTTTTCCATTGTAAAGTTTGATTTTCAAAAAAAAAAAAAAAAAAAAGGAAGCAATCAGAGTTTATTGTGGCAAGTTTGTAAGAAAGAGGGGATGATTTTATCTACCTGGAGTGTCTGAGAATGCCACACCATTTCTTTCATTTTTTCCAGTGAGCTTTCAACATTTCGTCCAGAGTAGTACTCAGTGGCTTCCTCCACCCACAGAAAAAATTTCCTAAGGAATCCCAAGGCCATCAACATACAGTGTCTGCTTAAAAGCCTTTTCTATCCTCTAGGAATGATGCAAAGAAAAGCTTAGAGTTTAGATTTTATGGTCCTGGGCAAGAAGAGAACTAAAGTGGGTATGTCTAAATAGGAAACCTAGGGCAAACCTTCTTTTAAATATTTTTATTGAGAAATGTTTAAAATGAAAGACTATCACTGTTTAAAATGAAAGACTACAGCGTAATAGTTTGATTCGCATTTATTGTGAAATGGAACCTTCTTTACATAATGTACCAATCTACTTCTTTTATATTTATACAACTACAGGCAGAAGTTAATGGGGGAAATGTGTCTTTTCTGCTCCAGAACATATATATATATATGTATATATATATATACATACATACATATATATATATATATATATGAAAGACTAAACTTTCATGAGATTAATTGGATCCAATCATTTCATGCTAAAGGTTTTTTTAATATAATTTTTATTTTACTCATAGTGGTTTACATATCGTTGACAATAATATTTTAGGTACATGTTAACATAAAATCAGGGGAATTCCCATCATCGAATTGTCCTTCCTCCACCTCCTAGTGATTTTGTAAAGTGATTTGACATGTTGGTCCTTTCTTTTCCTAATAATATATAGATATAGATATAGATATATATTATGTATATCTATATATATGTAAATATATATATTTTTTTTTACTTTGGTTTTGGTTTTTGGGTCACGCCTAGTAGCACTCAGAGGTTACTCCTGGCTCTCAGCTCAGAGAAATTGCCCCTTGCAGGCTCAAGGGACCATATGGAATGCTGGAATTCTAACCATCATCTGTCCTGGGTTGGCCGTGTGCAAGGCAAACACCCTACCACTGTGCTATCTCTCCGACCCCTTTAATGTTTCTTGTTTGGGGAAAGTTGTTTGTTTGCTTGTGCCAGGTATCAAGTTCAGAATCTCATTCAAAGCATACACTGAGCCATATCCAAAATGATATTACTAGACTACCTTTTCTGGCTTTGACAGTGAAGATTCAGAATACAGACTATAGATCTTAAAAACCAGGGCACAGCTTAACTCAAAAGAAAAGTAGATACAAGAAAAATTTGCTAGAGAAACAAGATTAATAAGATGTATGAGCATATTTAATTTTCTTTACATATTTTTTTGTTTTATTTTGGGGCAATACTTGGCAGTGCTCAAGCCTTTTATTCCTGACTCAGCATTAAGGGATTGTTCCTGGTTGGGTTTGGGAGACATATGGAGTGCTGGTGATCATACCAAGGTCAGCCATGTACAGGAAAGTATCCTACTCATTATTTTGAACCTAGGATTCCTTTATATGCTTAAAAAAATCAAGGATCATCAAGGTATTTTCATTTAGCTTATTTATTTATTATTATTTAATATAACTTTAATTAAGTACCATGATTACAAACATGTTTGTAGTTAGGTTTTAATTATAAAAAGGATAGCATGGAAGTAGGGAGTTTGCCTTGCATGCAGAAGGACAGTGGTTCAAATCCCAGCATCCCAGTTGGTTCCCCGAGCCAAACTGCAGGAGCAGTTTCTAAGCATAAAGCCAGGAGTAACCCCTGCACTGTCGGGTGTGACCCAAAAACCAAAAACAAAACAAAAAAAAAAGAATGCACCCTTTCACCAGTGCAACATTCCCACCATTTTTTGATTTGGGGCTGTACTGCTTAGCGGTTACTCCTGGCTCTGCACTGAGCCTTCCTGGAAGGCTCAGTAGACTATATGCAGTGCCTGGGATTGAACCGGGTTGGCAGTACAAGGCAAGGCAAGCACCCTACCTGCTGTACTATCTTTATGCTCCACGAGGTTGTTTTCACATGATAACTATTTTAATTTATCATAATTATGAGCGTGGGGTATGTCAAACTAAGTGAGATGTTACAACAGTTGGGGAATAGGACTTACTAAAGGGCCCAGCACTTTTACCTACAATTGCTTGCAGCATGGGCATAAATAGCACAATGAACAGTCAAGTGGTGGTGCAGTTTTTTATTCCAGATCTTTAAGACTTACTGAAAGGATCCACTGATTTAAACACTATAATAATTATATTATAATTAGCATCATCCCAATGAGTCTAAATTGACTTGTAAGTACTGGTAACAAGTTCCCAGTAAAATCGAAATGAAGAATTGACACTCTTAACCTTTAAACTGGTATCTTTTCTTCTTGCCTAGATTTGACCTTATTACTACTATTCTATTTTGGGGGGGGGCTCACACCCTGTGCCACTCAGGGTTACTCCTAACTTTGTTCTCAGACATTGTTACTGTCAGGCATGTGGGACCAAATGGGATGTTGGGATCCGAACCACCATCCATCCCGGATCAGCTGCTTGCAAGGTATACGCCCTACCACTGTGCTATCTCTCCACCCCCCAATTATTAGACCTATTCTTACCAAAAATCTGGACTGACTAGTGGAGAATGAAGATGCGTCCCTTATTTGAAAATTATTATAAGCATTAAGAAATCAAAAGCAAAGGATGGAGAAATAGATCAGTGGGTAAAATACTTGTTTGAACACTGCTAACCCAACTTGATCCTTGCATGTTATATGGTCTCCAGATGCTCTTCTGCTCTTCTGCCTAGGATCCAGAGGTGGGGAACTCAGAACTGAGCAGTCTGAGTATTGAAAACATTTAACTTCCAACTCTTGCTACTTGTTGGAAATTTAGCAACTTAACTCTTCAAGATTTTAAACTGTGCTTCCTTTTCTTTCTTTCTTTCTTTCTTTCTTTCTTTCTTTCTTTCTTTCTTTCTTTCTTTCTTTCTTTCTTTCTTTCTTTCTTTCTTTCTTTCTTTCTTTCTTTCTTTCTTTCTTTCTTTTATTTATTTATTGACCTTTGGTTTTTGGGTCACACCTGACAACATTTAGGGGTTACTCCTGGTACTGTACTCATAAATTCATAAATCATCCCTGGCAGGCTCAGGAGACTATATGGGATGCCAGCAACTGAACCACCCTTGGTCCTGGGTCAGCCGTGTGCAAGGCAAATGCCCTACTGCTGTGCTATCTCTCAGGCCCCCAAATTGCTTCTTTAGTGATGCTATCTCTTCCTTCGTTAAGTAGCACTCTTCTTATTTGAATTCTAATGATGTTATTGTCTCTCACCTATTTCACATGCAGTATGTACTGCTGATTTTAAATCCATTGCCAAGTATGTGGCTATTATTAGGCAAGTAAATGAAACCATGTTTTGGACACGTATATATTTTAGATTGTAATCTTTTCAATTGACAAAGGGGAAAATAATCAAAGTTTCTAAGGTTCATTGATTTGCTTATTGGACTTATGAACTTCAAGAACAAAATTATAAATATATGAATATGCCTTTTATTCAGAAGTAGACCCACCTGGGACCTAAGAGTGAGAGATAGAGGCCCATGTCAGCATGTAGCTGACCCCATCTGATTCCTGGCATCACACAAGTCTCCTAATCATCAGTGAGTATAAATCTGGAAAACCTTGAGGGCTGGTGGGTATGATTCTGGAGGCCAACAATCACTTCATTCTCAGGTTCTCCATTGATTGAACTCTTGTCCCAATGGGCTCATTATCTAGAAGAGGGGCTTCAGGATCCCCAAATAAATGAATAAACAAAAGTATATATTTCCTTCAAAAAGTAAGTAATAACAACTAAGATTGATTCTCAGAAAATAGACTGACCTCTTGGGTATTCTAAAAATTCAAGATCTGTTGTAATGTAAGGAAATGTAACAGACAGTGGGGTTCTTTAAACACTCAACTTTAATAACAAATCTTTGACTTTCTGTTTCATTCCACTCTGTATTTATATTAAAATTCAAGTCCCTTGGACACTTTTGCAGTTTTAAAGGGATCTATGTTTGGAAGCGAACTCTTGTCTCCATCCCCTCTTTTCTCTTAGCCCTGCAAATATATGGTTAGTAGCTTAAAAGAGGAGTCATTGCTACCTTTCACAAGGGGCCTCCGTCAGTGTTCAGAAGCCCAAAATCAGTCTGGAAGGGACAAAATAGTAAATAGTTTAGACTTTGAAAGTCAAACAATTCTTGTAGCAATGACTGAGTTTTACTGTTGCAGCATAAACACAGTCATAGAAGATAGCCATGAAGAAATGGGATGTGTGGGTATGTCCACAGATAGCTCTATTTCTGACAACAGGCAGTAGCCAACTTTGATCCATGGGCTAGCATGTTGAAGCCTATGCAGGGTTTATTGAGACCCAAGAAATCCAAGTTATCATACAAAAGCACAAATGGAAACAACTGGACAGGGCTGTATGCAGAACTTGGTACTTTACCACTGGCATGTCTAATCTCAGCTTAAACATAAGCACACCAACCCAAAGGAGCCATCTCACCACCAGTAATGGCCCAGTCAGGCCACCAGTGATGAAGGCAAAAAAAGAGAAGATTTTGCTGTCTCAAGTATTGTTTTTATGCTCTCTTTATTGGAGACAATAAAAGTTATTGTTTGTACTGTCCTTGCACAAACAAGGACAGACTCCTGATATAAAATCCAGATTTTTTTCTCATCTGCCTCTCTGTAGGGACTTTTTCTTTTTGTGTCCCAAGTAGACAATGAATAAAAGGTTCACATGATAACACTGGAGTGCCAAAAACAGTCCCTGCTTGTACCACTCCAACTAAATTCTGCCTTTGCACCTGCTGTGCCTGAGGTCACCAGAAATCTCCCCACCAGCTACTTGCTCCTCATTTACTATGGGCTTTGTTAGCAACTCAAGCAAAGTGTGGTAGGAGTAGAATTATAGGGAAATATGTGCTAACTTCATTCCTCAGAAAACACAAACAATGGCCCAGAGAGATAGCACAGCGGCATTTGCCTTGCAAGCAGCTGATCCAGGACCAAAGGTGGTTGGTTCGAATCCTGGTGTCCCATATGGTCCCCGTGCCTGCCAGGAACTATTTCTGAGCAGACCCAGGAGTAACCCCTGAGCACTGCCGGGTGTGGCCCAAAAACCAGAAAAAAAAAAAGAATAAAGAAAACACAAACAATGAAAATGGATTCACAACTTCTGACAAGGGTGATGATCTGAAAACACTGAGTTTAGACAGTTCATTGTGCAATTTAGTATGTACAGTGGTAGGCCAATTGCCTTTCTTGATCAAACCTAGGCTTGATCCCTGGCTCTTGCTAGTAATGACTCCTCAGTACAAAGCCAGGAATAAGTCCTGAGCACTGTCAGGTCTGGTCTGGCCCCAAAATAAACAAACAAACAAACAAGCAGAACTCCTGTTTAAGAAACAGGCAGGGGGTTGGGTGGGAGAGAGAAATGGGGGTCATTGGTGATGGGAAGATCACACTGGTGGAGGGTGATGTAGATTCTATAACTGAAACCCAATTATGAACATTTCTATAACCATGGTGTTTAAGTAAAGAAATTATGGGTTGGAGGAAGTGTTGGTTGAAATAAAATAAGCCAGTGGGACATTTTTTTTTTTTTTTGGTTTTTCAGTCACACCCGGCAGTGCTCAGGGGTTACTCCTGGCTCCATGCTCAGAAATTGCTCCTGGCAGGCACAGGGGACCATATGGGGCACCAGGATTCGAACCGACAACCTTTTGCATGAAAGGCAAATGCCTTACCTCCATGCTATCTCCCGGGCCCCAGCCAGTGGAATTTTTAAAACTTGAAAAGTTCTTTACATACCTTAAAAAATGTTGTAGTGAAGGAGCTTCTCAGGATAATATAGTCCCATTTGTTTATCTCTGCTTCCACTTGTTTGGACAGTAATGTTTTCTCCTCGAAAATGCCTTTAGTCTCAATAGAGTGTTTTACCTACATGTTCTTCTATATACCTTATGGTTTTGGGTCTATATTTAGCTGAGAAGTTCCTGCACTTCAAAGGAAATAGTACCTAGGATACAAAGGCCACCACAGAATGGGAGAAACTATTCACCCAATACTTATCAGATAAGGGGCTATCTTAGATATACAAGGTACTGAGAGAACTTAACAAGAGAATAACATCTAACCCCATCAAAAATGGGCAGAAGAACAGATACTTCCTCATAGAAGAAATACAAATGACCAAGAGTCGCCGGTGGTACGGTGTTTGCCTTGCACATGGCTGACCTAGGACAGACCACAGTTTGATTCCTTAGAGTCCCATATAGTCCCCCAAGCCAGGAACAATTTCTGAGTGCAGAGCAAGTAGTAACCCCTGAGCGTTACTGGATGTAGCCCAAAAAATAAACAAAAAAAAGTTTTAAAAAATTGCCAAAAGACAAATGAAAATAATGCTCAAAATCACCAATCATTAGGGAGATGCAAATTAAAACAACAATGAGGTACCATCTCATGGCTCAGAGACTGGTACACATCACAAAGAACAAGAATAATCAGTGTTGGCAGGGATGTGGGGAAAACGAACTCTCATTAATTGCTGGTGGCAATGCTGTCTTGTCCAGCAATTATGGAAAGAAATATGGAGATTTCTCAAAAAACTGGAAATTGGGGGCCGGGAGATAGCATGGAGGTAAGGCGTTTTTGCCTTTCATGCAAAAGATCATCGATTCGAATCCCGGTGCCCCATATGGTCCCCCGTGCCTGCCAGGAGCAATTTCTGAGCATGGAGTCAGGAGTAACCCCTGAGCACTGCCGGGTGTGAACCGAAAACCAAAAAAAAAAAAAAAAAACAACTGGAAATTGAGCTTCCATCTGATCCAGCTATACCACTCCTATGGGTATACCCTAGGAGCACAAAACACAATACAGAGATATCTTCTGCACACCTATATTCTTGCAGTGCTATTCACAATAGCCAGAATCTGGAAATAACCCAGATGCCTGACAACAGATGAGTGGCTTAAGAAACTGGTATATGCTGCAGATGTCCTGGAGGCATGGCAGTGTGTCGTGTGTATATGTACTATACACAATGGAATAATATGCAGCTGTCAGGAAAAATGAAGTCAAAAAATTTTCCTACATATGGATGGACATGGAAACTATTATGATGAGTGAAATAGGTCAGAAAGAGACACAGAATAGTCTCACTCATCTATGAGTTTTAAGAAAATAAAAGACACTAGAATAAAACCCAGAGACCATAGAGATGAGGGCTGGATGGACTGACCATGATTGAAGCTTACCACAAAGGTTAGTTAGAGAAATAACTATACTAACAACTATCATGGCAACGGTAGTGAGAGAAGTTGTATGCCTGTCTCAAGTACAGGTGATAGGGTTGGAGGGAGATGGGGCCATTGGTGGTGGGAAGATTGTACTGGTGAAGAGGGTGTTCATTTTTTATAGCTGAATTTCAACTTACTTTTTTTCTTTTCTTTTTTTTTTTTTCTTTTC
>PVKC010026132.1:0-16220 GCA_004027635.1 Crocidura indochinensis | reverse complement strand
TCCTGAATCCCCAAAGGCTCAACAGAATAAAAAAAAGTACTTCAAAGTCAAGGAGAAGCTGACTCACCTCTTGCCATCTCTATCAGTTTGGGTTTTTCACCTTGGTGTACTTGAAAGTTAGTGTGATCATCTATAATAAATTTGGATTTCTCAGAGGAAGAACTGGAACCTTCTCTATTGCGAGGTCTTGGTAGACTCTTTGGTAAGCACCAAAAAGGCACTGCTGCTAGAAGACTTATGACCCCTGCTATTAGATAACCAAGCCACCAGGCACCTACCCACTGGGGGTCCTTTGGAGTAATGCTTACGTGATCTGAAAGGAGAGAAGATGGCAAAGCAGTATTTATACCAAAACTAATGTCTTGAATTAAGGCTTGAATAAAAATTCTTAGTAATAGCTCCATCACATCATAAAAACACCTAACAACTCCTACATAGCAACATTTTATGATTTTAACACTTACATCTTGCTCTTAGAAGGAAAGAGGGAATTTCTGAAGCATAATCCTC
Source organism: Crocidura indochinensis (assembly GCA_004027635.1). NCBI lineage: Eukaryota > Metazoa > Chordata > Mammalia > Eulipotyphla > Soricidae > Crocidura > Crocidura indochinensis. Next base: position 15,710 of record PVKC010026132.1, on the reverse strand, counting down.
TCTCCTTTAGTTCCTTAGCTTTATAGAGCCTAAATACTAGCCAGAAGGAACAAGAAAAGTTAGAGAAAGAAAGAAAGAAAGAAGAAAGAAAGAAAAAAGAAGGAAGAGAGAAAAAGAAAGGAGAGAAAAAAGAGAAAAAGAAAGAAAAGAAAGAAAAAGAAGAGAAAAGGAAGAAAGAAAAGAAAAAACAAAACAAAGAAGGAAAGACAAATGAAAGATATATAGAAGGAAGGAAGGAAACAAGAAAAAAGAATAAAATGTAGCTATGAATTAGAGTCTACCTCTTATTTAGACTTATATAACATGCTTTGGCAAAAATGCTATGTTCTTATAATATATCTCACCTAGAAAATTATTTTTGGAATAAAGAATTTTTGTCACTGAAACATTTTTGTGCTTAGTCTTTCTCTCAAGTTCACAAATAACTTATCAGTTGATAGAATTATAATATTAATACATCTGAAACCAAAATATAGTCACAATGTGTGGTCTTAATCATGCTGAAATGTATTAGAACTGGTGAGTCAGAACTGAAAGAGAGGGGCAGGAGTGGTGGCATGGAGCAGTAAAGCATCTACCTTGCCCATGCTAGCCTAGTTCAATCCCCTGGCATCCCATTTGGTCCCCCAAGCCAGGAGCGATTTCTGAGCGCATAGCCACGAGTAACCCCTGAGCGTCACCAGGTGTCCTCCCCCCAAAAAGAAAAGAACTGAAAGAGAATATATCTGAATGACAAGTTCTTCCAATTCTAATCCTTGACCTTTCATACCCATATCAATAATATTCCTTTACTAATAATTGTGATTTTTATGTGAGAATAAATTTTGTAAGTTAAAAAGTCAATACACCTTTCTTTTGTGAAGCAACATAGTTTTATTTTAGTAACTTTAGAGAAATATGAGGGGAGAAAAATTAGAGGGGATATGTGCTCAGAAGAGAACCTGACTTCTCAGAGTCAAAAAAAAAAAGCCTCAGTAATTTTCAAAAATTATTTAATATTGTGGTTCCTCCCCCTATCTATCCATGTCTTTAGAGGAATCTAAAGTTTTAATCTTGCCTTTCAGAATATCCCACTAACAATTCTGCTTCATCCAATCATAGTTTTTGCCAATCTCTGCAATGTAGTTATTTTGTTCAAAATAAATTTGATATAGTCTATACCACCCCATTCATTAATATCAGCTAAAAAGAATAAATAAAAACACATTCCCTTACCTAAGTTTACAAAGCCAATGTCAACATACAGTTTGGCACATAATGAGCCTAACAGAAAGCCAAAGACTGGTCCTATAATTGCAACTGTCTGGACACATCCTGCACCAAAAAAAAAAAGTGTCATTGCTTTTATAATCAAATAATTTAACAAGAACTATGAATGATATTCAATTAATAACTTCAATGATTCAACTCTTAATTTAAGGAAAATTTGTCAATGTCTCAACTTTATTGAAACTAGATATAAGTTCTTTAGATTTTAGAAGAATAAACACTTTTCAAAAATTCTTTATCTCAGTTAGAAAGTAACACCAACATGCTAAGGAAATTAATTTTCCAAAAGGAAATATATTATATATTTTACAACAGAAACTGAACTCCAACACAGGATGAGATTATGTGTTCAAACCCAGAGAGTAAGACACATGTATATACAAATAAAAACAATATTACTTCTTAAAATTACACTCTATCCATTGATAAAAATTGAAAATACATTATTTTAGGGTGTCTCTACCCATAATGCTTTTAGGGATCAAATCTGAAGCTCTGGATATATGAAACATGTGCTCTAGCCCTTTGAATGATTCCCCCACCTCTCATTTCCTCAGTTCTTTCAAACCCTCCTCCCATTTTTAGTTGGGTAGGTATAAAATTTGGGACAGGCTATGAGATCCTTGAATGCAATCACTTAAACAGCTAGAGTCAAGGGTGGAACAGAGAGCAATATTCTCTGGAACCTTGTTACAAGCCCAGGCAGCTCTAACAGTTGGAAGAAAAAAGGTGAGATTTTTGCTCAGCCAAAATCATTTCTAAAAAGAAAGGTTGGAACCTTGGATTTTGTTCTTTTTTTTTATTTTTATTTTTTGGTTTTTGGGCCACATCCAGTGACGCTCAGGGGTTACTCCTGGCTTTGCACTCAGAAGTTGTTCCTGGCTTGGGGGACCATATGGGAAACTGGGGGATCGAACCATGGTCCGTCCTAGGCTAGCGCAGGCAAGTCAGGCACCTTACCTCCAGCGCCACCACCCGACCTGGATTTTGTTCTAATTTGATCTTCTGATTATTCATTTCAGACCTGGCACAGTCCAGTCTCATTTTTGTCCTCCTTATTAAAATATGTTTATTTTACTTTTGGCCACAATCTGTGGCAGTGAAGGGCTACTTTGTACTCTGTGCTCCTGGATCACTTCTCCTGGAACGTGGTCAAACATATGGTGCCCTGAGTCAATATGTACAATATGTGCCTAGTTTATCAGGATCTCCCTCTGACCCATATATTGATCTTTTTTTCCCCCACAATCCATTTTTTAACCTGCTTTTGAGATTCCAGTTAGTCAGGGCTTATTAGATAGAAAATAGTTTGTAGTGCTCTAGGTGTGTGTGTGTGTGTGTGTGTGTGTGTTTATGTGTTTGTGTGTGTGTTTGTGATTGAACCCAGAACCTCACACATGAGAGATGCATTTACTCAACTCTGAAAACATTTAAAAAAATGTAATTCCCATTTTAACCAGCACTGCACTCACTAAAACAACAATGAAACCTAAAGATTATGAATATAGCTAAAGTTGATCTCACAGCTATTTAATTTTAATCTGCTATTTTTTGCTGAAAGAAATAAATCTATATTAAATATTTGCTTTGCTAACTCCTCAGTGTGTACCTAAGAAATATGTGAATTGAGTAAAGGAGCCTAAACCATTCAGGTCTTATCTAATTTAATATATAGAAAAATAGGCACCCTGATCCCACAAAGACATATGAGGTGTGTTTTACCGATATAGAAAGCTACACTATCTTCACTGGCAAAATCATCCAGGTAGGCAATGCCTAGTGGCTGGATGGGAGACTCCCCTATTCCTCGAAGGAGGTTCCCCAAGAAAACATATACCCACATGGAAGAGCTGGCATCAATTTCACACTCTGGAGAGAGAGAGAGAAAAAAGAGCATTAAAATTAAATCACTGTCAAAGTTAAATATCTTTTGTATTTCTATAAGTTCTCAAACTAGATTAGAACGTGCAAGCGACATTTATGATGAATCTAATAAGTCTGAGTTTGAGTGTGACCATAATTTATAACTTCACTATTTTGGAAAATATAAATCCCATATCTCTTCCTAAAACTGGACTCTGTGCCTCTCCAGTAGCCTTTTTATATCTTTTCTTTACTCTTATTTTTATTTCTTATTTAAACTTGGTTCTCTGAACTTCTACACACTAATATCATTCAGTAGTCTCTCTAGGAGAAAAAACAATTTTGACAGTTTTTTCCTTAGTCTTTACACTCTTCTTTTTTTCCTCTTTTTTTTAGAAGGTAAAAAATTTATTGGGAAGTAGAGGAGAAAGGAGAAGGAACTCCCCACTTATGGAGGTATTTAAAATAGAACTTTGTTAAATATGGCTTGTCTGAGTAGAGTGGGGTGGAGTGGAGAGATTGGTAGGGGTTTGGGGAATATAGGAAAAGTAAATCTTTGTGCAAGTTTAAAAGGTTCTTTTTTTAATATAATTTTTATTTTAGTCATAGTGGCTTACATATTGTTGGCAATCATATTTTAGGTACATATTAACATAAAATCAGGAGATTTCCCATCACCGAATTGTCCTCCCTCCACCTCCATTCCTGTCCTACTTCCTATATCCTCTTCCCTCACCCCCAGGGCTGCTAGAATAAGTGATCCCCTCTGTGCCTAGCTTACTACTCAGTGGTCTTACACCTGTTTGGTCTTGGTACCCCCCTTCTTCCCCCCACTCTTCTTTTATCAGTAGAAATGACTTTTAATTTATCTACTGCTCAAGTTTTTACATAAAATTAAAATTTGTATCTGGGTGATATTTAAATATTTCCATTTCCAAAAGTTATAATTGATGATGAATAATCTGGGTTCTTTCAGTAAACGAATTTATATAGAATATTAACCCTAGTTTCAGCAGCACAACTGTTTCAAAAACAACAAAAACAACAACTAAAACTCTTTACAATATTTTGAGTCAAACATAAGACAATGTTTATTTTTTCTTTTGTCTTTTTTTTAAGTTTGAAAAATTTTCAGTTTTTTTTTAAACCACACACAGTAGTGCTTAGGTATGCTTATTCTTGGTTCTGTGCTCAAGGGTCACTCCTGGCAGGCTTGGGGACCGTACAAATTGCCAGGAATTGAACCTGACTCAGCCACATGCAAGGCAAATGCCTTATCTCAGGGTTATTGCTCTAACACCAAAGATTTTTTAAATGGACTTAGAGGCTTTTTAAAAACAGTCTCTTAACAATATTATGATATAGTGGTTATTTTTACCTGTTAGTAACACTTTGAGTAACGTTTAGATGCTAGGTTAAATAAAGAATTAAGAGCACATTTGGATAATTCAGAGCATGTCAGTGAGAATGTAACGTGGCTTCTTGTCCCAAATCTACTCGTGGCTCCATGCTCAGAAATTGCTCCTGGCAGGCATGGGGGACCATATGGGGCACTGGGATTCGAACCGATGACCTTTTGCATGAAAGGCAAACACCTTACCTCCATGCTATCTCCCGGGCCCCAAATCTACTCTTCTAAAGATGAAGTCAAGCAACTTCAGATTTTTCATTTCTATTTTATGAATTTATATTTCACATTAAAAAACATGACCAAATTTCTTTTGCTTAAAATATATCTTTGTGTAGAAACTGGGGGAAAATGGTGGAGAGACACCTGCAGCAGTAGGACAGCAGTACAGAAGAACCTAAAGACACCCAGACTAACTCATTCCCAAGTGACCTGCGCGTGAAATTCCCCAAATCCCTGAACTTGGCACCAGACTACTAGAAACTTGGCGAAGAAGAAATCTAAATCACTATATCAAGTACCAAGCACCCAGAGAGATTGCTCGGGGGAGGGGAAGCAATGGTGACAGAGCAGTCTTAGAGAACAGAACAGAGGCTGGGCTGGAAACAGAGACTGGCTGTAGTGTTTCCAGAGACAGGAATAGCTGTTGTTCTGAATTGGTCCTGCAGCAGGGCTGGGAGTTGTGGAACTCAGTACAGACCCTTCAGAGGCCTAGCTCAGGTCATAGACATTAGTGCAGAGGGAGGAAGCAGAATTCAGGCTGCAACAGAAGGGCAACAGGAGGGTTCAAGTAAGCCAAAGGAATAGGGGTACTACTAGACTGCTAACAGTGGGGTGTGACTAGGAGCTGGAACTGACTTGTAGGAGACTGGGAGTGCTACCCTTATTTATTCCTAATGCCTAGCAGTAGATCTCTGAGCTGTCCTGCGGTCCAGACCCATCTGCTCAAGGACACAGACATTAGCATTGAGGGAGTGAGTTAAGACTAAATCTGACAAAAAGGGTCCATAGTAGCATGGCTATCAGATGGTCAATCAGCACAGTTAGGTGGTAGTGAGGTCTATTTGCTTTGTGGAGCCCTCCCCCTAAATACATAAAAAAACCCACATTGCAAAGATCACAATAGGAAGATAACGCAGAACTCAACCACACATAATGAACGAAGATGGTAGTTCAAAAGATTCAACCATCATCAGCCACATATGTGACTTCTCTGAAAGGACTTTAAAGAGAAAATGTAGAGGATGTCCAGTGATCTCTAAGAAACCATGGAACAAACAAAACAAACAGCAAATAAGACTTGAATGAATATGAGAGTAGAAATGAGAAAACTTCAACTTGAAATTATAGGTCTGAAAAACTTGGTAGTAGAGATGAAAAACTCACTGGAAAGTCTCACCAGCAGAGTAACAGATGCTGAGGATAGAATCAGTGAGATAAAAGATGAGCTCCTTATAGAAGAAATTGGAAAAGAACTTTAAAACAAATGACCTGAAGATGGAAACAATCCTTAAAATAAGTGATTAGACTATAGACCTTTGGGATAAATTCAATAGGAAAAACATAAGAACCATTGGAGTCTTGGAGAGGCAGGAAAAAACCCCCACGAAGAATCAATGATCAAAGACATGACTGCTGAAAAGTTCCCAGAACTGAAGATCACATGCACTCACATCCTGAATGCCTGAAGAGTCTAGCTAAAAGGGATCCAAATAAAGGCATCCAATGATGAAAGGCATCACAATGATGAAAAACCACAGATAGAAATACAATACTGAAGGCAGCATGATTAAAAAGGAAAATTATATTCAAATAAACATCCTTAAGATTTACAGCAGTTTTACCACAAGCAATCCTCAAGGCTAGAAGGCATTGCTGAGATTTAGTGAAAAAACTCAATGAAATGGTATCTTCTCCTACCACAGAGACTGGCGCACCTCACAAAGAACAAGAACAACCATTGCTAGCATGGTAGTACCAAATAATCCAGCCTTTTTGTAGACAATATGAATATTCATCAAAAAAGTGAAAATTGAGTTCCCATATGATCCAGCATTATCATTTTTAGGAAGCGGTATGCTAGGAACACAAAAACATAATACAAAAATGCCTTCTGCACTCCTTTATTCATCACAGCACTGTTTACAATAGCCAGAATCTGGAAACAGCTTAGATGCTCAAGATCAGATGAATGGCTAAGCAAACTGTGGTACATTGGCACAATGGAATACTATGCAGACATTAGGAAAAGAAGCCATGAAATTTGCTTTACATATGGGATATGGGATTATTATTCTGAGTGAAATGAGTCAGAGAGAGAATAGAAACATAATAATCTCATTCATTTATGGAATATAAGAAAAATAAAACACAGTATGGAAATATTATCTAGAGATAGTAGAGAAGAGGGTGAAGAAGACTATTCCATGGTAGGAAGCTTGACACAGAGAGTGGTAAGTGCAGTTAGAGAAGAGACAGGTCCACTATGACAATGATATATGGAACTGATTATTTTGTACAATAAGTGAGTGTTGGATGGAGATAAAGTGATATGCATGGCACCTCTTTGTGAAAACCACAGTGTCTAAAAAGGAAAAAATGAAGACAAAAAGAGAAAGAGAACAAGAGAGAAGTAAAATGCTTGCACCAGAGATGGGAAGGAGGGAGAGTGTGAGGGAAATCTGGGGCATTGGTGGTGGGAAAAGTTTATGAGTGAAGGGTGGTATACATTGTAAGAGTAAATGAATATGTTTTGTTTGTGTGTTTGTTTGTTTTTATGCTTGTTGCTTGTTTGTTTTTTGTATTTGCTGGTTTTGTTTTTGTTTATCCTTTCATTGAATTTTTTGTTTTTCCTTTGTTGTTTTTTTGTTTTGTTTTGTTTGGATACCTTTTTCTTCTTTTTTCCCTTTCTTCTACTAAATTGAAATTTATAACATCTATACAAACTCCTCCCAGTATTTTTTCTTTTTATTTCCAACAGAACCACATAACTTAAATAATCTTATTCGACCTCATAAATTGAGGGGGGAAATGGATGGTACCAGGACCAGACAGTCATATGAACATTTAATGGAAATAAAAATGGTCAGACTTGAACACCAAATCAAAAGTCAATGACAGCAGAATAGATACCCAATATACAATAAGCTGTACAAATGGGGACCAGTTACGGTAGCATTCTGGGGGGTAAAGGAGGGAGATATGGGATGGAGGGAGGACAACACTGGTAGTGGGAATGCCCCTCACTCATTATCATTATATACCTAAAATATTACTTTGAAAGATTTGTAATTCACTTTGGACACAATAAATTTTTTTTAAAAAAAGGAGTAACTGTCTTTATAGCGTCTAGCAGGACTCCTCCCATTTTTTGTCTGTTTGATTTTTGATCCCCCCTTTATTTCTGTCCTTCAAACAGAACCACATAACTTGAACTGTCTTGTTCCACCTCACAAATTGAGGGGAAAATAATGGAGGGTGCCAACATCAAACAATCTTGAACATTGAGTAGAAATAAAAAATGAACAGACTTAAACACCAAAACGCCGATGACAACAGAATCGATACCCAATCTACAATAAGCCAGACACTAGAGGGAACCACTTATACTAGCATTCTGGGATAAAGGAGGGAGATATGGGATGCATGTTGGGAACAGAGTTGGAGGGAGGACAACGTTGGTGATGGGGATGCCCCTGATTCAATGTCACTATGTACCTAAAATATTACTGTAAATGATTTGTAATCCACTTTGGTCAAAATAAAAATTATTTTAAAAAAAAGAGTATCGAAATCATGGAACAATTTTGTAATCATGGTGTCTAACTAAAATAAAAATAAAACAAATTTATTATATATATATATGTATATCTGCATATCCTTGTGTAAATTCCATCTCAAATATTCAAGGATGCACTATGAAACATGTTGTCAGAGGAGTCTTAGTAGGAAGTGCAGGTTCCTGAATATTATGCTTTCCAATACAGTAGTTTATTGAGGGTAGACATCTAAATTAAAGTAATGTAAAATTAAAAATTCAATTTCCCAATCACATTGGCTGTATTCTAAAGACACACATAGTAAAGGGATATTGTGCTTGATATCAGCAGCAGACACACATCCATCATCACAAAAAAGATGTTGAGCAGTTCTGTTTGTTGGGTTGTGATGGGTGGATGTTATGAATAGATATTAACTATATTAACTCCCAAGAGCACTTTGGGTTGAGCCTAGTATCCAGATAATATCAGGGACTTAAGGGAACAGACCTCAGTTCAAGGAATAGAATGAATTAGGCTTTGAAATTGTACCTGCTTAATAACATTTTATATCTGAATTTAAAATATTTTAATTTTCCATTCTTGAATTGTCTATTACTCATTTTAATGCTATATAATTGTGTTGAGGATTTTGTTTGTTTAGGGCCATATCTAGCAGTGCTGTGTGTATACTCTCTTTTGTGTTTTTGGAGAAAGGTGTATTGCACCCAATGATACTCAGGGGACCTTATGATAAAGGGATCAAACTAGGGCATCTTACATGAAAAACTTGTACTCATCCTATTAAGTTATCTCCTATGTCTTATATTTTCATGCTTTTTAAAATTCTCTGGCTCATCTCCTTTATTCAAATGACTAAAGCTCTTGTATACCTGATCTAGGAAATAGACATTTCAAAAGAAGACATTATTAAGAATAAGATTAGGGGAGCCAGTGTGTTGGCGTTAGAGGTAAGGTGTCTGCCTTGCAAGTGCTAGCCAAGGAAGGACCTCAGTTTGATCCCCCGGCATCCCATATGGTCCCCCCAAGCCAGGGGCAATTTCTGAGCACTTATCCAGGAGTAACCCCTGAGCATCAAATGGGTGTGGTCAAAAAAAGAATAGGATTAGGAGAACAAAAGATTTGATGGTAAAATATATTTTTCATGGAGTAGGAGGTAAGACTCAAGTAGAACATGTGCCTACCATATGCAAATCTGAGTCTGAGTTCCAGTATCATATGGACCCCACACATCAATGATAGTACTTCCTAGTGCACCTTTGGGCTTGAGCACCATTAGCTATGTCCCTATGAAACTCTTATATTGACAGTAGGTATTAAACACTAATAGCTTTTGTATTGCCCAATACAGCTCCATTCCCCAGGTAAGAGCAAAGAGCAAAATTTTGAGTGGCTTAGATAAAGTGTTGGGCATATGGGTGCTGCAGAGTTGAGGAGAAGGGAGATTTAAACTCTTGCCTAGCCTAGACATGATAAAAACCAATGAATATGAATACCTGTATGGCTTCCCTGAGTAGAGAGAACCTGTTGCTACATTTGCCAATTAAAGCCCAAACAGTAGAAAAAAAATGCTGCATTATGCCTCACCCCTTCTGAGTGAGGTTCTTCTAAGTATTTCTAATATACAGTGATACCACCAAAAAAGTGGCCCTGATCCCTGGGAGGTCTCACACTTATCTTTTCTGTGTGTATGGTCAAAAGATGGAACTTTGAATAATCTTAGACAAATTCCCTGTATCCTTTCTGGGATAAAAATGGAATGCTTCATATGTGTCTGAGATGACCCCTTCATTATCAGGGAAAGTTGTAATACTGAAAGGACACAGGTATGGATGAAAGAGGACATCAAGGTGACATTGTAACCAGAGGAATTTTACATGTTCAGCTTGCCAAAAATCTGCAAATAAACACCAAGAACTTTTCACTTTTATTTTTAAATGAGCTCCCTAGAAAGTAAATAAATCCTTGGAAAAAGGGGTGGAAGTTAGTGATGGACTGGGTGAGATGGCATCTCTGATGTTCTGTTGGAAAGTGGCTGAGCATTGAGGCTAAACTGAGTTCTGAAGAGAGCAGAGATAGTATAGTACTATATACTACATATATATAGTATACCTTTACTATATGCATGCCTTGCATGCGCCCAACCAAGGTACAATCCTTAGAACCACATAATCTGCAGAACGATTTTGACTGTGTTCCTCAAAGTCCACAAATATTTTCAAATGGTTTTCAGCTCTGCCCCTATAGCTTGAACAGCACAACAGTCTCTCTAGCCTTAGCAGTGAATGGTTGGTGACTATTTCCAGGAATGATCCCTTGACTCCCCATGACCTGCTTGGGAGCCCCCAAGTGACTCCCAAAATTGGTCATGACCAAATTGGTCATATTGAGCATGTCAATATGTTCTACCCTGCATTCATAATACATCCCATTAGAAGTTATTGTAGACTCCATCAGTCATTAATAATTGAGGCTTCTTTCTATATGTTTTGGTTGAAATGATCTTTTCCTTAAAATATTAGCATGTACTGTTTTATGCACTGGAATATTAAAGTCACTGAAACTCAGTTGAAATAGTAAAACTTGTAACTGTAAACTTCATATAGATATTTTGTCCATATTAAATATATCTAAAATACCAAGTTTGTAACTATCAAGTAAAAACAATATACTCTTACCATTATTTTGTTTAGATTGTAATTTTTCCATAACTGAGATTTGGAATTTCTTGTCTGATTCTGAGAGGCATGGAGATAGGTTGAGCGTAGAATTGGAGAAAGGAGAATATGTTTCATATCTGTACCTGTAAAACATGAATAGTTTCTTTATTACAGACTCATTGAACATCATGCTGGATACATACATACCCAATGACTTATTAATTATGGTTCTAAGTGTGTAGTGGTCCTGAATTGAAGGACCAAGCCAAAACAACAATGACCAATAGTGACTGAAAGTGACAGTCAGAAGATCTTGATCCTAGATATTACACATATATCTAAAGCAGAGAGTATTTCAGTGTAGTTAATTATATATATATGTCAATACATAGGTTAATTTTAAATAAAATAGTGACAATGTTTTGCTATAAACCTTTTATAGCATTCCAATTTAAAGGGAAAACAATGATTGAACATAGTTATGCCCAGGTTTTGATACACATAAAAGGTTATAGATCTAGTAGAATAGCTCAATGAGGATGTAGTCAGAATGTATTCTGTTTTTCTGGCTAATTCATCTATTTCTACTTCCACTATTTCCAGTGCTTATAAAGTCACAGTGGAGCTAGATAGAAGAGTCAATGCTTAATAGTAGGAGTACTATCATTCTCTTGTCTTAAGATCCATGCTTCCACTTAAGTGAGCTTTCATGAGTCAGTTATGACAAAAAGACTTCATGTCATTGCTCTGAATCTTGAGGATGTGTTTCTAGATGTGTGTGACTAAAGGTTAGTAATTATACTAGTACATTTGGCAAACTTTATGAAATACTTATGCAGGTTAGTAAGGAAAAATATATTGGGTTCTTAAAATATTCAAATTGATAAGCTGTTACCATGTATCAGTCTTTGCAAAACCTATGACTGCATGGGGCATGCATGGATACCACTGAAAAAAATAGGAACATGTTAATATATGACTAACCAAAGAGAATTGGAGTTTTGTCATTTTTATCACATAGATCCCTAAAAAATAGGTTATTAATCACTTAGTAAGGATACTGGTTTTCATTACTTTTGGGGGCATGGCCCTCACATGGTGACACACAAGTTTGTGTGTGTGTGGGGGGGATGAGTGTGTGTGTGTATGTGTGTGTGTGTGTGTGTGTGTGTGTGTTCAGAGATCTTTCCTGGTGGTGCTCAGGTACTTGTGGAATTGGATCAGATATGCTACATTCAAGGCAAGTGCTCTGCTGGACTGTTGTTCCAACAATGTTTTTCATTTTTGCTATATACAGAAGAGAACATTTAAGTTAAATCATGGTAAACATTATTATTTTTTACTTTAAAATTCTGGAGCTTCTGGAGCCCGTTTATAATACCTTCACACTCTGAAAGAAAATGTCAACAGTAATTGTGTGATATTTTGCAAATTTTTAATTATTTGAGCTTTATTAGCTCAATCTATCAAGAGATAAACATTGCAAATGTGATATTTAGGTTTTTGATAAATGGACTTTGATGTAGGTGCCACTGCTATCACTAATTACTATATATGGCATGCTAGAAAATTTAATTAACTTCTTTAAACGTCAATGTTCTTAGTTAGAAAATGGGGACAATCAATGTGGTAGAGATCATTAGTGGCCATTTGGTAAAAGAACAAGGAACTGATTGAATGAGGACAAATATATAAATGCTTTTAATGAAGGACTTGAATTCTGACGTGGATTCGAACCTAATGGATACTATATTGATTCTAATGCACAAATATCTACACTAACCTTCTAGAATTTTAGTTTGTCACATGGGGGTCACTTTTCTAAACAATTGTCAGAACAATCCCTTAAAAATATGCCAGATTGTGCCACTCTGTTTAACATCTCTCTTTAATCTTATTGGCATCAATGTCTGGTTGGATAGTAATAATTTTCACAGATGATTAAGTCACAAACAAAATAGTAAGTATTCTGCAATTTTATCCCAAGAGAATAAAAAGAACATAAACAATCATCAATTGAGCCATGTGCTATTCTCTTAAATGTAAGCAATAAATTCTAATAAGACAAGATAAATATTGCTGTTGGTTAAAGCAAAAAAACAACAACAACAACAACAACATTGCTTAGACTTACTGTTCCATGAAGAATTGGGGCATGGCGACCAGCAGTGTCCCAACCCCCATGATTAGGCATCCTCCTCCGATGAGTTTTGGCCGGTGAAGTCTGGCTCCAAAGTAGCTAACAAATGTTATAACTAAGAGATTCCCTTTGGGAGACAGAACCAATGTTTGTACATTAGAGCAGCATTTTTCAACTGGGGGTTCAGGAGCATGATATTCCAGGTGAATTACAGATGAAGAATGGAAATGGGTGTGTGTGAAAAGCACAATACTGTTGGGCTGGCAGATACTAAGGGGGTACAGGAAGGAAGAAAGTCCAGAAGATGTCCCAAGATGGAAAAAAAGATTGAGAAAAACTGAATAAAAGGACTTTTAGAAACTCATTAGCATAACTAAAAGAATAAAACTAAATGAATGAGTATCTCTAAAGGTCTGGTAAGAATTTTCTTGAAAATCATTTCCCTAGCATCTTTTCCAAAGTTCACTATTCTTTCCCTGCAAAAACTGTTTAAAATGTCTTCACACTTTGGTCTTTTAAATCACTTTTATCTAAATATTTTAATGCTAACCCTTCTAAACTTCATTTCTGTCCTCCTTAGCTATTGATCTGCTACTGTGTTTTATTGGTAAATTGAACTTTAGAGGTTTCTTTTCTTGTGCTTATAATTTCCTCTTTGGTGAGTTTGAAGTATACTTTACTATAGATTCTTCAATTATTAAATTTATTTTTGGGTTTTTTTTTTGGGGGGGAGGATATACCCAGTGACGCTCAGGGGTTACTCCTGGCTATGCCCTCAGAAATCACTCCTGGCTTGGGGGACCGTATGGGACCCTGGGGGATCGAACTACCTTATTGCTTGCAACACTGCTCTGGCCCCCAATTATTAAATTGCTTAAGTCTATTACTTTATGATTTACTCTAAAACATAAATGACAAGGTTTATATGCCTATGGAGGACATAACATATAAATATACTTTACTTCTAATAAATTTATGTTATGAAAGTTATAGAGAAGTGAAACAGGGATAGAAGTATAGTGCTATGGGCAGTTTGCATTATAGTTCAGTGTAGTAATTTTATACAACAAACCTATTAACTTTAACACTATAACCATATTAAACTATGATAAAAATAACAAAATTAAGGTTACATTAAAATTATATACAATATCAAATAGCTTATGAAAATTAAAATGTAGAGAAACAAAGAATAAAGATCTCATATTATATCACCCTTCGATTTATTATTTCTATCGATACAATAATATGAAGTTTGAACTTTTCCTCAGTTGTTTTATTTAAAAAAAACTAACCACACACAGAAAAGAAACATTTATACAAATACTTTGTAATTTTATATACTTTTTAATTGCATCATACAATTTTTTAGAAAAAGAATTTAGATTATGCTCAATATTTTATGATTATATATTTTAATGTAATTGTTGGGCCAAAACAAATCAATTTTCTTAAGTTGAATGATTCAACTATAAAGCTTCTTTGGTTGGAGGACATACCCAGAGGTGCTCAGGACTTACTCTTGGCTCTGAACTAAGGGATCACTCCTGATATGACTTGTGTAACCATATGGGATGTGGAGGATTAAACCTGGACAGACCACATGCAAGAAAAGTGCTAGCAGCTATACTATCACTCTGGCCCCTAAATGTAGAGCTTCTTATAGGGCACTTTACAGTTAACTATATGAGGACAAAAGTGACTACAGCTATCATCGCATAAAGTTAGAGTGTGATTGTGATTTTCTTATGAATAATCACTCCATTTTTGTATTCTTCTTAAATATTAAATGACTAAATTCATCCCATTTTAAATATTGACAAAAAATCACTTTCATGTAGGCCCCTCTGAAAACTAAATTCATCCCATTTCAAATATTGACTACAAAATCCTTTTCATTTAGACCCCTCTGAAAACCTTTCAAATTACTTTTTAACGAAAGATAAGGCTCAGAAAACAAATAAAAATTACGCCACCTAAGCAGTTTCAGAAATACATCAACTATGTAAATCTCAATGCGTAAATATTTATAAATACAAATACAAACATTATAAAATGCATAAATACTCTTAATTCTATTAACATTTTTTAATGGTTGAGATTATGACTTTTTAAAATGTCTCTAGAGAAGCTTGTGATAAATTGTTTTTAGCTGATAATGGTGATAATTGGTTAAACATGCTTTACGGAAGAAGTACCCATGCTTTGCTGCATACATAAATTATTGGAAGTTGGTGTGTGGGAAGCAGAAGCATAAAACATGCAGAACTTTGGCAGTTCTCTAAAGTTTCTGTTTCCAGAGATCTGTGTGGGTGAATGGTACACAAAATCTGCATTTGTAAGACTCAAATGTATTGAAGGAGGTAGTTCCAGGAGCATGTTTTAACAAGCATTTATCAGAGCTTCAGATTTCAAGAGACTTTATAGTTTTAGCTGTTTTCATTTGGAATATTCCATTTGTAATAACTATGTTGCTAGATAAAGAACTTGAGCATGCCTTCATCAACAGATTGTGATGGTTGATGGGTGGCCTTGCTTTGAAGTTGTTGATGTTTCCAATTTTCTAGCAAGAGAACATTTCCTTACATCTG